>CAAKHC010019662.1:0-10261 GCA_901007825.1 Macroramphosus scolopax | reverse complement strand
AAGATGAAGTGATCCGAGCGGCTGCTCCCAGACTGGCAACTGGGAGGAAATGGATTCCATCTGAGGCTGTACAGCAAGCTAAATCTGCTCTCAGGCATGGAGACATCGTGGGACAGGTGCAGCACGGTAGAGGTGGGTTTGGACTTGGGACAAGCCGACCCACATGGCACAAGGCAACTTCAACCCAGAGGAGAAAGCTGGTGGTTGCTCATGTTCGGCAACAAGAGGAGGCAGAGAGATATGCGACCGCAGTGGCACAGTCCAAACAGGGACAGTGGACTAGCTGGGAAAACCTGGAGCATCGTAAGCTCACATGGAGGGATCTTTGGGAAATGGAAGGAAGCCAAATCAGTTTCATCATCAGAGCCACCTACGATGTTCTTCCCACGCCCAAGAACCTAAACCAATGGTTTGGAGAAGATCCTTCTTGTGCACTCTGTCAAACCCCTGCAACACTGAGTCACATCCTCACCGGCTGTAAAACCAGTTTGTCCCAAGGCCGCTACACCTGGAGACACAACCAGGTCCTACGACAACTGGCGATCTCCCTGGAACAAAGGAGAACTACCATCAATGCCCTCCCTCCCCCAATGCCTAGACACTCAAACACCACCCCGTTTGTAAGAGCAGGACAACTCCCAGCAAAACCACCTGCAAGAGTGGAGGCAACCCTTCTTGACTCAGCCCGGGACTGGAGGATGCAGGTTGACCTAGACCAGAAACTCATCTTTCCGCCTGAGATTGTTACAACTAGTCTCAGGCCGGACCTGGTCTTGTGGTCAACCTCCCAGAAGGCTGTGTTCATTGTGGAACTAACTGTACCATGGGAGGCAGCAGTTGGTGAAGCATATGAGCGCAAACACCTGAAGTACGCGGACATAGCAGCTGAGGCAGAGCAACGCGGCTGGCGTGCCCGGGTGCTTCCGGTTGAGGTCGGGTGTAGAGGCTTCGTTGCTATGTCCACAACCAAGCTTCTGAAGGGAATGGGAGTGCGAGGACAGGCCTTCCGACGAGCCATCAAATCACTGTCCGAGGCTGCCGAACGAAGCAGCAGATGGGTATGGATCAGGAGAAAGGATCCCACTTGGGCTGCAAAATGTCCCTAGGGGTAAAAGCAGAGGGGGGCACACCTGGGACGCCAGGTGTCGCCGTTGAGCCCCCCTGAGGTGTCGTGGGCCTATCAACGAAACACCTGTGACGGGGGGTGCCCACCTGAAGACCCCAATGAAGCGTTTACCCCTTAACCCCCCCCCCCACACACACACACACACACACACACGCACACACACACACACACAAACACTCAATACCAAGTGCTGATTAATCTAAGGGATTGCACTATCTAGTCCTATGAGCTCAACTTATTATATGTTTATTCTATATTGCCAAATCATAGCAGAAGTTGTCTCAGGGCACTTTTTGTATAGAGCAGGACTCGATGTAATATTACTATAATATATAGTTTTGTGAAAATAAACTTCAGTGTTAATGTTCTCTAACACTGTTCTGTTGCTCTGACCACAGACGGCTGGCCGCCTGGGGCTACGCAGAGCTATCTGGTTGTAATAACACATTAAAAACAGCAACATAGAGTTCCATGTAAAAACAGAATTTGTTACTACTACAACACTGAATTATATTTTGTAGTTTTTGTTTTGTGTGGCTGAGAAGACACTATGAAGTTTTAGAGAGTTAAAGTGGTTGCGCTTCATTACGGGCCAGAATAGTTTGTGTCAATATGCTTTGTGCAGCAGAAGCCGGCCGATGACCTCCTTCCCGTAATCCTTCCTGATTTATGCCAAGAAAGAAGAACACTTTCTTTTCCTCTTTTTTCTCTGGTGTATTATGCCACGTATTTCTCCTGTCACTGTTAGCTGTGCCTGTTTGTGTATTCAGTCCTGTTAGTGTGTGTAGATACCTGATGGGCCTTTCTGGTGTCAGCTTAGAAACAGTGTTGAGTTACTGGGCTTGTGATCGGCATTTAAACAGTGTGTGTGTGTTTCAGTTTGTCACAGGTCCTTAAAAAATGCTGATGAATGTGCATCTTAAACATTCCGCATGGTTGGAATTTTAAATGAGCTCATTAAGTATGGTAATGTGTAACACGGGTCCCTTTTGCAATCTGTTGAACTTCTTTATGATCTTGAAAAAGTGCAATGTTAAATGCAAATGTAGTGAGCGATGCAAGACTTGTGAAATGTTCTTTCGTCCAAGGAGATGCTCCTGAAATCCTCGTATGAACATCTTTCAATATTAACTTTTTTACTCTTCCGTTAATTCCTAAATCTATAAACAGTATATATTCATATATATAAATATCTCTCCCTCCTTCCCTCTCTCTCTCTCTTCCCTGCAGATTTTGCACCACCATATAGCCTCTGTGGAGAAGCTCTCCCTCACCACCACAGGATGTCCACTGGTCATTCAGTGTCGTAACTTCAGGGTGGTTCATTTTGTGGTACAGAGAGAAAGAGACTGCCATGACATCTACAGCTCGCTGTTGCATCTTCTGCGGCCTGGTGGGTATAAATGGCATGTCATGACCAGTCCATCCATTAACAAGGCATCTGTGACCTCCCAACAATATCTTGCTCTATTACGCTCTTTCTTCTTGTTCTTACGCATGCCTGTATAATTTGTATCCGTGATGCATACTCAGTAATTCCATGCATTTAGAGTGTTCACATATTTTCTGTTTGATAAACTTTCTCTCTATTTTTTTTTCTTCCCTTGTGCAGTATCCTATCAGGAGCTGTACGCTTTCTCCTACAACCCCAAACAGAATGACCAGCAGCGAGAGGAAGGATGGCAACTCATTGACCTGGGGGCGGAGTTTGAGAGGATGGGTGTCCCCTGCGACCAGTGGCAGCTCACTGATGTCAACAGAGACTACAAGGTAGATGATCGGTTGTATCTCGTAAAGTGTTTATTCATGACTGGACTTTGGTATTATCTCTGTTCCCCTTAAAACCCGCCATCTATAAACAGATTAATAGGTCCTTGCCACAAGTTTACAGAGCAATAAATTAATTTGAAGCTGCCCGTTTATTATGTAGCTTTTATACATATGTCATGCAGTTGTAGTTTTTATTACTTTATATTCTTCAGTGTGTTTAGTGTAGTCATCTGCCAGTCTCGCTCATATGTGAAGAAGAGAGGCCAATACGATTGAACGAGGGTGTGGTGGTATTTTAGAGATTCAGATGCATTTTGCATGTATGGCCAGAAGAGGGCACTGGAGCTTCACTATTAGCACAAGTGCTAAACATTAGCTTCAACCACAGTAGGAGAGAACAGGAGTATTCAGACCCCGTCCCTTCTTTCGTGTTAATCTACATTTAATAATCCATAAAAACAAAATGAAAACATGGTTTAAGAAATTGATATTTAAAAGAAGAAAAACTGAAATCTTCAAGATTCAGACCAAAGATTGGAGTCCATGTGAGGAGAATGGAATTGATTGAACAGGTGTGCATTTTACAATTGACTCTGCATCTCAAGACACAAACTAAGTCATGGTGTCCAAGGAACTCACTTAAGACCTCTGTGTAAAAATTGCAGTGAAGCATAGATCAGGTCAAGTGTCTGAAACCAGGAGCACAGCGGCCTCAATAATTGTAAAACTTACTGGACTCTGCCTAAATTTCGCATTCTAGCCAAACTGACCAGACATGAAGGGCCTCTGTCAGTGAGGTGACCAAGACCCAAGTGGTCTCTGGTCCGCTGTCGAGATGTGAGAACCAGCTAGACAGTCAACTATCTCATGGAAAGAGATGGAAACTTTTCCTGATCAAAAAACATGTGATAGCCGTCACGGAGAAACAGCATGTAGAATGGCACTGATAGCATGGGGAAAAAGATTCTGTGGTCTGATAAGACAAGAATGCTGCCAATGTGAGAATTCCATGCACCACATGTCTGACGCACGCTCTGTACTTCTCATTACGTGTTTCCTATTAACCCCCTTGGATGAAACGGTGGTGACATCTGAATGCAAAACAAAAACTCCAGACAGGTGTTTGAAGAAAAACCTGCTGGAGTCCACCCGACCTCAGACTAGAGAGGCTACGTTCAGCATGAGTGGAGTGGCTTTGAGGCAACTCTCTGAGTGCTCTTAACTGGTTCAGCCGAAGCCCTGACTTAACCACTGACCATCCATTGAGAGGCCTGAAGAATACAGTTCAGACACTTGCTATACAATCTGGTGGAGTTTAAGAGGAATCCAGATGTGCAAAGCTTATAGAAACTTACCCAAGGTGACGTGCAGCTATGCTGGGCTTCTACAAAGTATTAAATTAAGGGTTTAATCCTTGTGTAAATGATGTTAAACTTAAGTTTCTTTGGTAAATTAATATGTAACATTTCCTGAAGCCACAGTATATCTCACAAGAACATTGGCACCCACTTTAAAGTACTGATTTCTTTAGGGACAGTGTTGAACACTAAAAGCCCGATGAAAGTGTTGTCCTATTACTTTTAATATGTTTAGTGAATATGATCTGTTTACACATAAACTAGTTTTGAAAGGAAGAATCCTCTGTTCTGAAATACACAGGAGTCAATTTCTGCCCATAACTACTGTCTCCTTTTTCTGCTTGTTCAACAGGTGTGTGAGACGTATCCACGTGACCTGTATGTTCCCATCACAGCCAGTAAGCCTATTATTGTGGGGAGTTCCAAGTTCAGAAGCAAAGGACGCTTTCCTGTGCTTACCTACTTCTACCAAGAGAAGAAGGTGCGTAATTCACTGGGACAACCTCCACACAGCATGAGTCACAGAGGTGACACTTCAATGTAATCCAAAGTACTTTGTTCGCCTCGTTTTGTTTGTCGAGGGTGATGCCAGAAGGAGGACCACAGAGTTACCGGTTTGAATATATGAATGTGCCTCGTAAACGTCATGGGAATGTCCGTACGGGATTAAGAACAAATGCTTGCACAGTCTGGATTTGATCTGTGGGTGGCACAAGATGAAAGCTGATAAGGTGTCAAACAGGTCAATGATCAATGATGCCCTTGTATTTTGTATGTTTTGTGCGTGCGTGTGTGTGTGTGTGTGTGTGTGTTTGTTCATCCTGACAGGCGGCAGTGTGCCGGTGCAGCCAGCCTCTCTCTGGCTTCAGTGCACGATGCTTAGAAGACGAGAGCATGCTGCAGGCCATCAGCAAGGCCAATCATAACAGTCGATTTGTCTATGTCATGGATACCAGGCCAAAGGTGAGGTGGTGGCAGCCTTCCCCTTTAACAACAGTCCTTTTCATATTGAGCAAGTGTGTTGCTTCATGTGTCCTGAAACAGGGTTCAACACTACAACCAGCAGAAGACCTGCTAATATTTTTTCCTCGTGTTATTTTTCTGTCCTGCAGCTGAACGCGCTGGCTAACCGAGCAGCAGGTAAAGGCTATGAGAACGAGGACAACTACTCCAACATTCGCTTCCAGTTTGTCGGCATCGAGAACATCCACGTAATGAGGACCAGCCTGCAGAAGTTGCTGGAAGGTTAATCCCATGTTGCTTCACACACAACGACACAAAAGAGTTGCTTACATAGTTGTTTCAAGATCATTTTTTCGTCAACAAGTAGCCAGTAAACTTTCATCCGAAATGATTTCCTCCCTTTGTGTCTCAGTGGTAGGAACCCGGTCGATCACCATGAGTGACTATCTGGTGGGACTGGAGAACTGTGGCTGGTTGCGGCACATCAAGGCAGTTGTGGATGCAGCTATCTTTCTTGCCAAGGTGCATCCCTCCCCTCCTGCTTCTTGACTTCTCTTTCTGAAAGTTATCTGTGGTATTTAAATGTTTATAGCATTTTGCAGTACACAGTAATGGACCTGGTATCCAGGGCAACCCCTCTCCCTTTTAAAAATCACTCTACCTTGAAACTAAACCTCTGTGGCACCTCTCCATCACTCCTGTCATTGACAATAACCATATGTGAGTCACACTTTTTTGTGTTTACTCAATCTTGTGGCTCTACATACCTTTGATCCTCAGGCGGTGACGGTGGAAGGAGCCAGCGTGTTGGTTCATTGTTCAGACGGGTGGGACAGGACGGCACAGGTCTGCTCCCTGGGGTCTCTGCTCATGGACCCCTACTACCGCACCATCAAGGGCTTCATGGTACCAGTCACAAACTTGTTCTTTTAGCACAGGTTTGCATCTCTTGCTTCCTATGTGCTTCACTCTTAATGTATCTTATAATTCTGTTTTTAGGTATTAATAGAGAAAGACTGGATCTCCTTTGGCCACAAGTTTGCTGACAGGTGAGGTTTCATCTGGATCACCAATGCAGGAAGTGTCAGTCACTGATCTTGTCTCTCTCACAGAGTGAAGTACTTTGCAGTCTTGGCTTTATACACAGTTAAATCACATACTGAATAGTTATTGTGCATCTCCAGGTGTGACCAGTTGGACGGCGATCCAAAGGAAGTGTCTCCTATCTTCACTCAGTTCCTTGAGTGTGTGTGGCAGCTGAGCGAGCAGTTCCCACAGGTGTGTGAGCGCCTGTGATCTGCCTGCAATGTACTTTCTATGTGGTACTTGTATTGTGATAGGTTGTATTTTTTTTGTTCAATCTTTTTAGGCATTTGAGTTCAGCGAGTGGTTCCTGCTGCAGATCCACGAGCACGTCCACTCCTGTCAATACGGCAACTTCCTTGGCAACAATCAGAGGCAGAGAGAGGAGCTGCAGTGAGTCCAGATCACTTCTATTGTGTAGAGCTGCTGTCGTCTGTATGCCAGACAGATGACAACTCTAAAAAATAACTCCCTACATCTAAAGAGTTGAGCTCAACCTTAGACTATAAGTAGAAATGAGTAGCAGCTATTCACCCTGGTCGTCCTCCTCGGGGCGAGAACTTGTGCAGCATTAATTTTTAATGGCAATTAACTCTGCTGAATACATTCACTGAATGTGGTTCATTGGACACACATGAGTAAACTTTAAGGTATTTCGCTAACCTGCAGAACTTGCAGAACCTGCTTCTTATACGAGGCTGCGTGATTCATTTCAATAACTGATGACATCTTCAAGCCTTGCATGTTTTCCTTACTGCTGTTTTTTGTTCCAGGCTAAGAGACCGGACTCACTCACTGTGGGCAAATCTCATGAGCGATAAAGAGAACCACATGAATCCGTTCTACAGCCCTGCGTACTCTGAGAAACATCCAGTGCTGGAACCTTCAACCCTGCCATACAACTTCAAGTGCGTCTTCCTCACCTTCCTGCTTTGTTACATTGCCCCCAGTGTTTTGATTTGTCTCCGTCGCTCTCGGAGGGAGTCATACTTGTATGTGTTTGTGTTTCCAAGGTTCTGGAGAAATATGTACCACCAGTTCGATCGGTCGATGCACCCCCGTCAGTCCATCCTCAAAACCATTCTGACTCTGAGAGAGAACAAGCGCAAGGCGGAGAGCACACTGCAAGCACTGGAGAGCGTGAGTTTACACACTCATTCCCTCTCTCATTCTGGCCCCTCTGCTGAAGTCGGGATGCTGCATATATCTTCTATATCAGTACATGCTGATATATGTAAACAGTTGCATTCTTTAGTTTTAATTCCATTACATGTTTCTGCAGAAGTCAAATCGAATTATTCCACAATACATTTCACATTATAAGATAAATGAAAATATGTTTTCTGTGTTTTCTTGTCTCCTCTTTTGTATTCAGAGGCTCCACCAGCTCGGTGTGACCCCGCTCGCGACCGCTGACCCTCCTCCCCCTCCTCCAACCAGAGATCAGCACACACGCTCAAACGCCCTCCCGCCACGTCCCGACTCCCTCATTTTGGGGGCGCCCAACAACCACAAAGAGGTGCAGCGCCAGGAGGAGGATGAACACGAGGAGGTTGGCGAGGAGGCCACTGAGAGCACAGACATCGAGCGCACCGTAGAGGGCAGCAGCGGCACCGAGAGCCGGAAGCAGAGCTACGGAGAGCTGGAAGGGACGTACAGCGAGCTGGCCAAAGAAGAGCCTGCTGTCGTCAGCCTGGAGTTCGGAGTGGCTCGCATGACCTGCTGAAATCAAGCAGGGAGGCTGTTTGATACTGAAGGACAGGTGCAATGTGAAGGTTTACTGAGAAGCGTGTGGGGGATCAAGGGGAAGTTGTTGCTCTGTATTTGATTATTTGCTGATTACGCTATGGGCCTGAATCGGCCGAGTGGATGATGTTCTATGTCTGTATAGTCTAAATCTCTATGGAGAGCCTCATTGTTATGTCATATACCGCAACTATATAAATAATGTTTTTTTTATGAATGTTGAGCAGCACTGTAGAGAATTAATGAACAGAATAACAGAATAAATTAATCTGCAAGAAGCTAGTCAGTCTTGTGTTTTGTTCATTTGTTCAAGCTCTGTGTCAGCAAGTGAGTGCGATCGTCATATTTGATAGTAAATGTCATCAACCAGATTAACAAAAGTACCTTGTTTTTTTCACATAGAAACAAGCAGGCAATCATGTATCACCGGGGGCTCCCATCCAAACTAATCTGAATGTTTGGGACCAATTCAGATGAGATCCCAATCTGACTGATTAAAAACAAACAGCATGAAACTCACACTCAGCCAAAATTGCTACGACCTGCATCTTGATGTCAAATTAAATCATTTCTAGATTTGTCTCTGGCCATTTCACTCATCTCACTCTTACTGACGCGGCGCAGAAATACACTGGAACGTTCAGACCTTGAAGAGGTTCAGCTGTCAACTGTCGCCCCCTCATTGATCATTTAAGCCTATTTTACATCTCGCATTGATCAGATAATCTCACTTACTAATGCGCATTGATCCCGAAATCCCATCGGTCCTAACTGACCGCCATGTCGGTGGCTTATGACAGTTGACCCTAATCAGGGGTCACTGTCACAAACACAGCAGCAGCAGACGGAGCCGACGGGTCAAACATCTGTCGAGCGACCGTCAAATCGTGGGATGACTGTGGCTCAGGGGATTTGGCTGAAAAAAAATGACCGGATGTAGAAGTATAACTTAAAAGGACCAGTTCAATGACATTAAGGCTTGTTTGGTTCTTCTCGTCAACACATCTCGGAGCAGGATGTTGAAGAACTGGAATATCGTATGTGAAGGTCGGAAGTTCACATCCACATGTGTTTTGGCCGTGTTAATTCAAGATTTTGGTTGTAACACTGCCTCATATGAGAGCTCAGAGAGGATTTGATCACCAGACGGGATTTAATACACAAGAAAACATCTTCCTCAATCAGATTGCAGATGAGCAAGTTTTTAAACCTGAAGGATGTCAGGATAAATAGTGAAATGTGGGATGAATGCAAGCTCTTTACTATTCAAATGCGTGATAATCTGCTTCTGTTTTATTTGTGCGGCGCTTCCCAAGGCAAGTGAGCAAGTTCACAGCACCAAACTGTTCATTCTGCTGTGTTTTATCCAGCCTGTGTGCTTCTAAATACTTCATGGGGTCTCCGCCTGCAGCAATGAACTGCCTCTCCTTAAAAGCACTCTCTTGTGCCATCCCATCATACTGTGAGGATAAAGGAAGGTTTGTGCGTACACACACATTCACACGGACAAAGCGACCTTTGACCCCGGACAATTCAGGGTCTATGAGCACATACAGAGAATCATTCTTGACTCACGACAACCTTCGATAAAGGAGAGGCTGGTAGTGCAGGGTGGCTTGTTCCTCATGTGTCAGCGCTCGGAATGTTTGAAAAGGAAATAAACAGCGAAAATAATGCCCACAGAGGACTTTCCAAGTCCCCTGTGGGCACATTCGCAACAACACCTGCTTGGCATTTGATACCTTGACAAGGCGGTCCGACCGGTTAAAGCATCTCTAACACAATGTCACGGCTCGTCCTGTAAGAGAGGTCGTCCGATAGCCTACTTATGCATGTTAACTCATATTAAACATTGAGGAGTCCTTTTTCTGAGCTGCCGAGGGCTCTGAATCATTCAGATGAGTGCCGCACGCCATGCTGGTAGAACGCTCCGGAGGACAAGAAGGGAAGATTGTACTTACTCTCAAAATAAAACCCATTCAGTATTCGTGTAAAGACATAAATTGTCCAGCTGTATACATGCACACACTATTTATACACAGTGTACACATTGGTTGTGTGTGCCTGCTTGTGTGTGTGTGTGTGTGTGTGTGTGTGCGATGTGGAAACTGGATTTGTTATACACAGCAGTCTTATGATCAAGAAAAACACTGACCACATTTTTAAGAAATGTTCACCTTAACGTCATCCTACCCTTTAAACACGATCATGCGTG
>CAAKHC010019659.1:0-16282 GCA_901007825.1 Macroramphosus scolopax | reverse complement strand
TAGACTCTGATATTGTCCTCCATCAACATCTCTTTCCTTCAGTTCACTCCCCTTCCATCCTCTCCTCTTTATTGCGTCTCGTACTCTAGCCGAGGTGAAACCTGCTTGATGTTTGACCACCGATATTTTCCATGTTATTAATTCAGTTTGTGGAACGTTGATACACATTCAAGCGTCAACCAGCTGTTAGTCTGAGTAATTTATTTTTTATCCTCCATTTAGATCGAAATCCTTTGAATATAGAAATGACTCTCTTGACGTCGGTTGATCTCAGTGTTTCCTGGTGCGAGCCGAAGCCCACCGGGGGGGTTTATATATCTGTGGTACCACCTGTTGGACTGCTGCGTCCCGAGTGTTCAGGGTCAGATTGGTATGAAGACTGTGAACTGAAAAAGATTTCACCAAACCAAAGTCAGCCGTGTGCAAGAACATTTATTTGGCAAAAACAATAACAGAATCCAGCTCCGGTTCCTTCTGAACATGTTGGACAGTCAGGACATGCCGACCCGGCCAGGCAGCGGCGGGTCTGTTCCCTTCATAGACTTCAAGAAGAATCTGGTGATATGCTACATTTTACACCCTGACACCCCCCCTCCCCCCTCCTTCACTTAGACTTACATTTCTAATAGATTTATGGTTGCACACATTTTCCAGCTCAGGTTCAGAAACATTTTGGACCGTTTGATCTGCACTCACGTCTAAGCGGCTGCAAGTTCAAATAAATCCTCTAAACTCACAAAAGTAACAAAAAGCAATTTAAAATGGAGACGGGAACACAAATGCTGCGAACATATCGTCTCAGAGTTTCATTTCTTGGCGAAGGAGAGGAGGAGATGGTGCGGTTGTCCTCAGCAGAGGAAGGTGAGGTCGCTCTTCCTGCAGCCCACCTGGCAGCACACGGTGGTCAGCATGTTGTTGATGTCCCGTCGGGTGAACTCCGAGCTCGGGCCGCTTCTGCTGCTGCTCAGAGTCTCCGAGCTGTCCTCCTCCCCTGTGGGCAGAACTGGACCAACAAACACACTGACATCAAACGTCTGACTGGATTCAGTCCAGTAATTCTCTTTGCACGGATCAAAGTAGCTTCTGGAGATCAGGGAGCAGTTGTCTAAAGCATTTGTTGCTGCTCTCAGATCAGTCTTGTAAATAAGGAAACCCCTAATGACTGAGCAGATTAACGATGTGCTATTCGTCTTCTGCAGTGTCACTCTGCTCTTTCTAATCAGTGCGTCTGATAGGCTAACTGGGTTTGTTGGGACTTCGCCCGAGGAACCGACTGCTCAGGATGTCGTGATGATCTGTGGGCTCATCCGGCCTGATGAGGTGCAGCAGCAGACAGCACGTCCGTATACGAGGGTCCATGTCTGCCTGCCCTCCCACACAAACACTGACCTAATGGTAGCTAAGATACACGGAGGAAGGAGAGTCGCTGCATCTGGTGGAGCGATGCTCCTCCATCAGCACCAAGTACAACAGACTTGTAGAAACACTACGACGCTCCAATGTCTGGACGCTCATTTCAACAGCTGGGATGGAAAATAAAACGTTATAAAGAAGAATTATACTGAGGTTTCTTATTATTACATATTATATGTAATTACTTTGACAACGTTTATTACCATTGAAGTCACGCTGAAGAAGTTTCTTGTTGTAATCAGTCTTCGTTTTCAGGATGTTTCATCCTCATTTTGAACATTTTTCTTCAAATTCTTGTTATTCGGAGCTAACAAGTCGTCCTTCAGACCTTTTCACAGAGGACATTCTGACACATCACAATATGAACAGTTAGGAAATAAAACTAATGACGGCTGAGTTCCATTCATCTCCTTCAGTTCCGGGTCTCCTGGTGTTTGTTCATGCCGGCTCACCGTCACACCGTCGAGGCTTGAAGAATATTAACGTTAAAGAAGTGAAATCAGAATGTGATAAAAGGCCTGGCAGATCTAAATACATTGGGGAAGGGGGGGAAACAAGATCAATACTTGGTTGATCAGACCTGAGGGATGAATGAATGAAACCCCTTCAAAGGGAGCAGTAACATACACACTTGTATTCCCAGTTTGAGGCTTCATACAAACAGTAATTAGAATGATTCCTTATTTTATACACATTTAGCAGTAATAAGTCCTGAATCTTAAAGCATCCCAACACACACACACACACACACACACACACACACCTAAATTTGTTGAGGATAATAGCGTCCTCTTACCCTCCGTGTCGGACTCAGTGAGCAGCCTCCTCCAGCGGGAGCCTCCGCAGGTGTAGACGACGGCCCTCAGGAACTCTCGACCGCACAGTTTCACCGCCTTCCCCTCCGCCCACGCCGGATCCACACACACCGCTGCACATAGCAGCACAGGCAAGACCACCAGAGCACGCATTCTGGGTACCTGAGAGAACCTGTCCAAACCCACTGCAGGTGTTCTGGGCAGTTTGTTATCTGATCCGCTGCCTTTGCTTCGTCTCTCTTGAGTCAGGTTGGCTGCAGCAGCAGTGGACGTCTCATTGATCCAGAACGTGTGCGTCCCTTCATTATATACCGTCCACCTTTCAGTTCCTCAGTGCTGAGCATCTCCCCACCTCCCACTCCACCGCCCACTCCGATAACACACAAACACACACACACTCACTCCCGAGGCGAGTCGTTTTATGTTTCCGGTCATCTCCAACATTTGGAGCAGCCCAGGAGTGAGTGACCGCCATCCGCCCTCAGCTGACAATCACATTAGATGAGGGGAAACCCTCTCAAACCCCTGATTTAAGGCCGTGATTGTGACCTCCACTCCACTACATGGCTAATTAGGTGATGTAAAGTGATTCCCCCCTGCATTCAAACAGATGTTTCATCTGTTTACAACACGTTGACAGAGCGGTTGTCTTCTGCTTTACAGCAGTTTGGACCGTACGAGAGGAAAAAGTCAATGTTGACAGTCCATCATCCAGGTCATTACGGTGCTGCTGATGGTGCGTTGTGATACTCAGCATGACAATCGGCTTCGATCATTAGCGCTGGAGGTCCCACTCAGGATGTCCATGAATGATATCATGTTGAGGTGTCCCCATGGCAGCGGTAAACAGAGGCCGCTGTTTTTGATTGGGGAAAAATGAAAATAGGAACAGGAAATATTTCCACCTCATTAAACAATATCTCTTTACCTCCACCTGTGTTTGACCTTTGTGTTTGTTACCAGGGTGACTCAAAAACTGCCAATCTTTTGGAGGAGTGTAGCGTGGGTGAAGGAAGAACAGATTCAAGTTTGGGGAAAATCCCTTCAACATAGCAGAAACAGCATTTTCCCTCCATTGGATTTGGCGGGAGTTTGCTCTCTCTGAGTGCTTAACATCCTTGGCAGAGATAATTACTTTGGTAGCATCTCCCTCTGCGTGCGATGAGCTGTGTGTGGATCACTAATCCAAAAGGTCCAATTTCATTCCTCGTCAGTAAGACTCAATTTTGTCTGGCAGTCCTTACTCACAGACCTGAAGAGGCATAAATGACGACCTTAAAGGACCCCGTTGATGTTAAATTACTAATTAGAATCTACTTCCATCGTTACCAAATTCAAGGTAAAAAAAAGAAGCCGTTTTTCATTATATTGAACAGATCTTCCTCAAAATTACACAAGTTCTTCAAATGCCATTGTTGACATTTTATCTGTTATATACATGTATTCATGGCTTACGTTTTTAAAGCTTGTCTGCTGTCATATATGGATTTAATGTAATCCGGAACCTCACTGGTCCTCTCAAGGAAGGTGGTTACTATGACAATCGATTATATTAAAGTATTAAAAAAGTTTTGCCCTGGATTGCGTCTCTCAGGATGCATGCAGATTGCACTACGTTAAAGGTTGATCGATGTTTGCAGCCTGAGTGGAAGACTTCAGACACAACTGTAAAACTCTTCTGTATCTTTTCTCATTAGTTAAAAAACAGCATTTAAGAAAAGTTCCCTCTGTAGTGACAATTCAAATCCAGCAACTTTGTTAGGAAGTATAAAAAAGTGCACACTAAATGTGACTAAATTACATATTGTAACACACACACACACACACACACAAACACTAAACTCTAACTCTATCCAACGGAAAACACTAAACATAAAGCAGGTGCATTTCCAGGAAACTTAAAGTTAGCCTTTGTGAAATCAATATTCAATACAAAACCAAACAGCCAAATATGATGTTTGCAGACTAATGGAATCATCTTATCTCAGGAGACAATCGACGCCTATTTCTCTGGGAACTAATCATAGAATAAGAGCCACGAGATAAATGGATGAAACAGGCACAAACCCAAACGGCTTGGGAATACGATGATGCAGGGATCTGTGTCCTCAGTGTATCTGGAACCAGCAGACGTCCTCCACAACGTCTACTTGAAGCAGGAGAGACTCAGCTGTGTTTGCCATGTGAGCTCACAATCGGGTGTAATTGACTGACTGGAGGATAAATGGCTTTGAAATTGCTGGCATAAAATGCTGTAAAGACAGTAAAAGGGCATTAACACAGACTGCAGTGCAGTTCAATGTCAATATAAGTCAGAGATTACATTTGATGGTAAAGTACCATCAATAAAAACACATCAATTATTACTTAGCAGTGTATAAAATATTTTACTTGACTCTTGGCAATTTAGATTTACTGTGTTTGGTTGTATTATAATAAACTTGATCTTTTACAATACTTTTCTTGGCAAAGTTACAAAGAATATTACCAATTCTATTCTACCCTGTCCACAGTTCTACCTCACTGCACTCTCACACTGATATCTTGAGCTGATGGGCAGCATTCGTTCTTTTGTGGGGAATATTCCAAATCCCTTTTTCTATTTCACATGTAAGTAAATGTGTATACAGTGAAATAAAAAGAATAAAATGAAATAAAGAGTTTGAATCTTTAATTTTTCATTTGAAGTTACCTCCAAAAATCGACAAATGGCTTTTGGTATTATTTTTTATTTATCATGATCCCTGTTGTTGTTTTGGGACATTTAATCAAAACATGAGCCCTCCTACTTTCCGTAGATCTGCTTCATTAATCCTCCAGGCCTGCAGGCGGCGCGCTTGACGGCAGGAAGTCCATGAAGCCAACATGGCGGCGCTGGGACCTTCAATATGTTTTGCTCTTTGGCAACTGACAAGGCACTAACACTTTTCTATTTACTTACATAATCTACTCGATAGAATTAAGAAAGACGTGATCGGTGCCAAGGTGAGTCTGAAAGTTTTTAGTTCTGATATAAAATATACGTTGCTAAATGCTAATTAAGAAAGCTAACCTTGGCTAGCTTAACTGTTAAGTGAGCTAGCCGCTACCAGGAAAGTGTTATGTGATAATAAAAACGTTTTTTAAGTGCGAGCGCTTTGGACAATGTCTTTTAGGCACGTTACGTTAACGATATCGTGACATGTATCCTACTGCATTTAAATCCTCTCTGCTTTGATCCTACTATAGGATACGATATATATGTGTTAACTAACGTTAACTTAGTAACGACCTTGGCTTCCCCTGTATACTACTGCCACGGGACAATTACATGAACCTGGCACTTGTTACACATGATGTGCATTTATTTTCTTTAATTAAATGTAGCAACAACACAACACAAACGCATTAGAGTATAAGTAAAGGCCATGCACTGTCAATCAATTAGAGAATGTAATTTACACAATTATAAAAGTACAAATATAACTTTTGAGTATGGACTCGTGCATAGTGTAACATTTACAGCCCTGCTGTATGTTTTGTTTGATAGTATGATGTCTAATATTGCAACATAGATGCCAGTTTGATGTACCTGCAGCTCCATCAGAGGTGAAAGTACAGTAACTTCTGAATTGGCCAGTGTAGGGAAGGTAAATTAAAGATATCTACAATTCTAATCCAAGTAGAGCATAGAAAGTGTATTTGTTTTCATGGCCGACTGGTCTTGTCTATTCCTGAACCAGATCTGATATGGAGCCTGTTTGGCAGAAAGTCTTCCAGCGCCTCCACAAAACCTTACTACTTCCTCGGAGGAGCCATTCAGGCTGTGCTGAGCAGGCCACTGCTCCTGCCTCCACCCACTCCAGACATGTCAAACCTACACTCCTGGTGTCCCGCCTCTATCAGCCCTCAAACCTGCGTGATGTGGGAAATGAAAGTCGGTTGCAAGGAGAAAGCATCTGCAAGAGCCAGAGGCTCATGCAGCAGGCTGGACTCATCCATCCCTCTAATCCAGGTTGCTACTACTACCTCCCTGCCACCGTCCGCTCCATGGAGAAGCTGGTGAGATTAGTTTGTGTTAAAGGGACCACCATGTAAGCATGACTCATCAAGTTGCGCCATAACCATGACAGCATTGTGCAATAAAACTCCCTGAAACTAAATCTTTCAGAAAGGAATGTGACCCTGCAGCATCAGACTAATCACGTAATACAAAAGGAAGGTTTTTTATTGCACAATTCAGACACAGTGCAATTCAAAGTGCTTTACATGGGCATAGAAATACATAACAAAAATTAAAATTTAGAGCGCTGAATACATCTTTTAATACATTAAACAAAGACTGGTTAAAAAAAAGAATCATAATGGTATTGTTTTGATTATTTGTTTTATTTATACTATTAAATATGTATTATTAAAGTTGACTTGTCACAGCAATGTCATTTTTTTTTTATCTAGTCGTCTGCCCAATCTTTAGACCCCTGAAGGCCTTCCAGAACCCCTGGTTTCTTCACAATGTAATTACTGCTGTCATTATTACAGGTGAGAGTAATTGACCAAGAGATGCAGGGTATCGGTGGACAGAAGGTGGACATGCCCAGTTTGTGCTCCTCAGATCTCTGGAAAACCAGTGAGCGCTGGGACTTGATGGGAAAGGAGCTGTTCCGTCTGAAAGATAGGCATGGTGCCGACTACTGCTTGGGCCCCACACATGAGGAGGCAGTGACAACGCTTGTTGCTCACCAGACCAACCTCTCCTACAGACAGCTCCCTCTGCTTCTGTACCAGGCAAGCATCCAGCCTGTTTGAATTACTGTATTTACTTGTAATAAGCTGCAGTTTTACATAACAAGTTCTTGTGTTAAAACAGATTACCCGCAAATTCAGAGATGAGCCGAAGCCGAGGTTTGGTCTGCTTCGAGGAAGGGAGTTCTACATGAAGGACATGTACTCGTTTGATGTTAGTGAAGAAGCCGCCTACCACACCTATGAATCTGTGTGTGAAGCATACACCAGGATCTTCACCCGGCTTGGCCTGCGTTGTGTTCAAGTGCAGGCAGACACAGGCAACATTGGCGGTAAACTCTCCCATGAGTTCCAGCTGCCAGCAGACATCGGTGAGGACAAGCTTCTGATCTGTGCGGGCTGTGCCTTCTCTGCCAATGTGGAGACCCTGTCGCCAGACAGAACTGACTGCCCACGGTGCAAAACTGGCACTCTGGCAGAGTCCAGGGGCATAGAGGTCGGCCACACCTTTTACCTCGGTAAAAAGTACTCTCATGTATTCAACGCCACCTTCAGCAATACCCAAAACAAGCCAAGCATTGCAGAAATGGGCTGCTATGGCCTTGGGGTAACCCGTATTCTTGCTGCAGCCATTGAGGTGATGTCAACAGAAGAGCGTATCCGCTGGCCGGGTCTTCTTGCCCCTTATCAAGTTTGTATTTTAGCCCCAAAGAAGGGCAGTAAGGTGGATGAGGTGGCAGGCGTGGCTGAAGAGCTGGTTCACACTTTAGGGGAGACTCTGCCTCGTTTAAGAGGTGAAGTTGTTCTTGACGACCGCACCCAGATGACCGTTGGTAAGAGGTTGAAGGATGCCAGCAGACTGGGCTACCCATATGTTCTTGTGGTAGGGCAAGGTGCTCTGGAGGATCCGCCAAGGTTTGAGGTTATCTGTCAGCAGACGGATGAGACATTATTTCTAAGTAAAGATGGACTCTTAGATCTTCTGGGAAGAGTTGAAACTGTATGAATACAAACTCCTGAATTTGGATCTAAATATTTGCATTCATTTTTTTTTGTACTTCCCCAGCATGTTCATGATGTAATCAGTTTGGTGGTGGGAGAAGCTGGCTTGAGGCTTTCTTGTTTTTGTTAGGTAAGTAAAACGACTGGAAGCCTATTTTGGGTCCACGAGTTGTTTTCAAAGTAATGAAAGCTGTAATTTACAGACCCGTTTGAATTGGTATTTTGGCATGAAATTACTGCCACAACAAAAGTTTTCAGTTTCAGTTTCAAAGACTTTATTGTCATTCACACAAACACAAAGTGCAAAAGCTTGACAGTGGACCTTTCTCTTGAAGTTTCTATGAAAGTATACTAGTTGTAACACTCAAAATACAATCCATATACGTTTAAAGTGATCAAGCGCATTCATGTATGTTGTATCTAACGGTCAAACCCCCTTGATTGGAAGCAGAAAGTAAATGCATCATGAAGGTTGATGATGAGGTTGATGGATTACATAATGAATGTGTATGTTTTCTTTTGTAAACTGTTTTCTTGTCGTTATAATACTGAAATGCTAAGAGAGACAAAATAAACGTGATAAAATAGCATATTTTAAAGTCATGTTTTTTGAATTATATCCTTTTTTTCACTAACTCTTATCTTAGTACTTTATTTAGAAATTATATGCTGAGTACTTTTGATGAGTCACACTGTGACAGGGAATCCTTACTTTCACTTCGTCCACTTCTGGTTGAGAATCAGTAACAAAGAGCCGTTATTTGTAATTGTTTTGATATGTGCAGATGTCAAAGCTAATTTTAGCTAATTTCCACAAGCAATATGGATCAGTAGGATGGAATTCTAATCAATATTCATGAGGATGGTTAAGACATTTACCGGCCAATTAGCTAACAATTACGCGTGCATATTAATAGTGCTTCTTCCCACTGATTCAATCTACCACCGAACTTTCCTCATCTTCCTCATCATTTGGTGTCTCAACTGGAGCGGAACTAATGAATCCCCTGCCGTGTTTCCGCACGGATCGTCTTCAGCGCAGGCCCGCCCTCACACATGGCGATTGTACGAACAAGAATGAGTTACTGTCATTAACAGTGGTGTTAAATCAGTTACTGGTAATTCAGTCATTAAAGTGATTGGTTTTTAGCTATCGACAAAACTGCTTGAATTACGAAACATGGCGACGGAGCAGATTGACAGCGACGACGGCATGGACGAATTCATGGACGCATTCAAGACCAAGAAATACAAACAGGGCTTCAGTGAAAGCAACTGGGAGGAGGTAAAAATATTGTGTAGGAACTGCCATCTGGCAACGTTTGTTAGAATCTTATTTCTCTGTAACTTAAGATGTCTTACCTGTGGCTAGGCTAATAATAAGCTAACTAGCATCATATTAGCAGGACACGTTCAGCCCTGCAACGGTGATCGATTTGTTTTGATTTTATTCCAGGAGTTCAATAAAGTGCCTATGTTCATGAAAACAGCCCCTGACGAGATTGACCCTCGACAGTATCCAGAACTAGCTTGTCTCCAGTCTATTCTCCACGATGAAGACAGGTCTCCTGAAGGTAACACAGCAGCACCGCAGCTTTACATCTGTATTATTCCAAATCTTTAAAGGTAAACAGAACAAAGCATTAACATGGAGTCATAACTTGTAATAAGATACATTGTTCGTTCGTCTCCTTCAGAAGTAGCAACGAGCCTGAAAGATGAGGGCAATGCGTTTTTCAAAGAGAAGAACTACAAAAAGGCCATTGTGGCCTACACAGCAGCTTTGAAGAAGAAATGTGGTGACCTGGACCTTGACACGGTTCTTCTCACCAACCGAGCCGCCGCACACTTCTACCTGGGTATGAACTATGTCTGTCTTAGACTAATGTTATAACCCACAGTGGATAATGAAGAAGTCTAAATATATCAGTCCATGCAGTTACATCTACAACTTACAGACAACTGTCCTCACACAGGTAACATGCGCTCTGCACTGAATGATGCTGTAGCTGCGAAGAAGATCAAACCAGACCACCTTAAAGCGTTGATCAGAGGTGGGTGTGTCTTGTACAATACAATAGCAATACTCACAATAACAGTGCAAAGCGTTGCATCATAGTAAAACCATGCATGTAATGATACATGACGGTAAGCACACAAGCGTGTTTCCACCTTTAACATGATCTTGATATCATACTATTGTGTGTGTGCAGGTGCTCAGTGTTGTGTAGAGCTGCGTAAATTTGCAGAGGCCATTCAGTGGTGTGACGACGGGCTCGCAGCTCATCCTGCCGACAAGAAGCTTCAGGAGCTGCGAGCAGCAGCGGATAAACACAAGGTACAATCAGCAACGAGTGCAAATGATTTGGAGGGGAAGGCCGCATTGAGGACAGCGTTAAAGCAAATTCTCCACCCTAACTTACCCCCGGATTATTCTTTGTTTATTAGAGAGCAGCAGACAGAGATGCCAGGAAGGCCAAGGCCAAAGGAAAAAAGCTGCATGGTGAGAAAGAAGCTCTTTTGGCTGCTATAAAGGTGAGCATCGTCTTTAAAAACAGACTAGTTATTTGTCCTGAAGAAGTTCACATCATAGCTGCATCATAGTAACACCATGCATGTAATGATGCATGACGGTAAGCACACAAGCGTGTTTCCATCTTTAACATGAACTTGATATCATACTATTGTGTGTATTTTAACATTTCTTAATATTGGAAACACTCTGCTTTCAACCGGTGTGCTAACTATGTCATGTCAAATATACCGTGACAACCTCCTTTTTTTTTTGTTTGACAATTTGGACCGTTTTTCTGTTCAGGAGCGAGGCATCAAGCTCTTCCAATCTGTGAAGGCTCATCGGCATGGTTCAGACAGCGAGGATGAAAATGAAGGATCTTTGGCAGCGATAGCAGAGCTGAGCCTGGATGGCCTCAGCTCCAAAGAGGCTACGGGGGCGGAGGTCTTCCTGGACGAGCACGGGTCCCTGCACTGGCCGGTTTTCTTCCTCTACCCTGAACACCAACAGAGCGACTTTGTCTCAGCTTTCTGCGAGAGCAACAGGTACCCGTGTTACTTCTTTTAATGCTGTCTGAATGTTTGGGGTTGTTTCCACGAGTCATATGAATAAGTGGAATCATTTTTCTAAGTACTGTTAGTACATGTGTAAGATTGGCAGGAATTATCAGTGATGATAAAAGAACGATCCTGGTCCAAGGAGGAAAGAGTTACTGCGTGACATCCAGTCTGTACGTCTGGTTGCTCTACCACATTCTTTACTGTTCAGAAATACAGGACATTCAGTCATTCCACAGCATGTCACCCACTCACCTTTTGACTAAACTAGCGAGACAGTTTCAGGTGTTTCATCTTCCTTACTAAACAAGTGTTCTGTCTTTTACTTGTCTTCTTCCATCAGTTTCGTCGACCACCTTGCAGTCATGTTTGGAGAAGAACTTCCGCCGTGGGACGTGGACAGAAAATATCACCCACAGAACCTACAGGTTTGTGTATTTAACCTCAATATTAATTACGTAACAACAAGCAGTGCAGCATCACATTCAACTGATGTTATTTCCTTGAGGCCCATCTTCAGGTTTATTTAAAAACTATCCAGGAAACTGATCCCAAACAAATGAACTTGTGTAAAGTCTGTAACGTCATCTATAGCAGTGCAACATAGATGTCAAACTCTAATGAACTCATAATGTTCTGTTGAATCCAAGTAGCTGCAACAGAATCCTGAACACAGGATTTCAGTTCCTCTTTAGAAAACCAGGCTGACACTGACATGAAGGAAGTAGCAGCAGTGTGTTTGAACCCACGATGAACCGCGTCTTCTCTTCGCAGCTCTTCTTTGAAGATGAAGAGAAGGAGAAGCTCTACAAAGTCGACCCAGAGACGACTCTATCGGAGGTGTTGCAGCACAAACGGTGAACTTTAAACCTTCTAAATCTCATGACCCTCTTTAAGAAAGTCACATCTGACATTTGGGTTGTGCAATCGTTCATAAAAAGTTAAACGGAACGAGGAAATAGTTTTACTGTAATAACTTCTGTTTCGCAATTGGCAATGTAGTAACAGGGAAGTTCATGCATCTGGATCGCCTTCAGTGCTTTGTCCATCAGACAACATTATCCTGGAGCCAGTTTGTACCACGAAAATGTTCCTTATGCACGACTTCCTTGACGCTCAGCGACACGTCGTCTTTTTCTTTCTGTTCACAGGTTTTTCGTCAAGGCTGGGACTCCCAGCTTCATGGTCCTGGTGACCGGCTCGTCCTTCTGGAAGCAGTTTGTAACCGGAAAGAAAATACACGGATTGTAAGAACATTGGACTTCATGATACACGAGATGTTTCACCCGATCACAAAGGACCGGCTTTGTTATGGTAAACAGACATAATTGGACCTCGTAGGTCTTCAGACATCCAAGTATCAGTGTGACGGAGTCTATCCGCACCCTGACTTTATCGCTGAGTCACTGGCTTGATGCAGCAGGAGTGTTTGCGTGCAACAAGTCTCAGTGAACAACCAGATCAAACTGTCACGTAACAGTATAGTTTTATTGTACTCTAAACCTGTATTATCCTTTGGAGCGATGATGTGACTCTTGAAACCAGCTTCACTTGTTTGGTGAGGTCAGGACCTATTTGATTCACTACTTAACGTACCACCGCGTCAGCCTTTCCTTGAAACCACTTCAGACGTCAGGATTTTGATTGATAAGTACATGTCACCGAATAATTTGTCTATTCGCTGCTACAATTTTTACTTCGAATGTCACTTAACGTGTCCCCAATAATCATTAGAAATGTTATTACGTGTGCTAAGAGTAAAATTGGATCTGAAACTCTATTTAGACTCTAATGGTCAGGATTGTTCTTAAACTAGCACGGTTCAGTGATAGTCTTTATTGAAACGTCAGACAGAATTCAGTTGTCTTTATTGCAATAAAACAAAACATCAGATTTCCTCTCAAATTTGAAACTGAGACCACAGAGCTCAGTATGAAGCCATCATGATGGGAGCAGGTTGTGCAGGAGTCACGAACATGGGAGCCGGCTGCTGGACGATCGTTGAAGTCTGAACGTTAATGATTGTGGGGGTTTTGTTGCGAAATCTCAGCTCCCGGTGCATCTGACACCAGGTGCACCACATGCAGCAGCAGCCGGTCAAGATGTCCCTGCAGACGGACCCCTGCACAGAGCCGGACACGTTATTCAAAAGAGGGTTGTTTAACTTCGTTTCAACAGCTTATGTGGTGGCGATGACTTCTTTTGTGTCGTACCTTGATATGAAATCTGTTTCGAAGAGCCGCTCTCAGAGACACGACTGCAGGAGGCGCGAACAGCGGGATCCCGCAGACTGCGAAAATGCCAGGTGAGCATAAGTCACATAGCGGCAGACAAGCATTCTCCCCAAATTTTGTCGACACCGTGGAGGCAAGGCAGGGGCAGCACCAGAAACCATAGCAGCCTGGGAGACATGCAGATGTTATCAGACAAACTCTCCTTCGTGACATAAAATACAGTCGACATTCATCTGGAATTTAATCTGCTTTTAAATCTTACAAGTTTTTGGATCTTCAAAGCAGTCTAAGATCCCGCTGTCCCATTCCACCCACTCCACCGAGGCTTGTGTTGCCATCGCCACTGAACAATAGACCTGTGAACACAGAGCATCAGTTTGTACGTCTCCATGAACACCACGTCTGCAGCTTGAGAAGTAACTTGTCAGATTCAGTCTGAATAAAGCAAATAAATATAACTTGATATCTATCTTAGATGTCCTGTCATAATTTGGCTGCCAACATTTCCATCGTCCTCTATAAAGTATCTCTTCTGGATGTTCAGCCAGGGATCCAGAACCTCAACCCGGTGTTGTGAATAAAGTGAACAGATTTTAATCTGTTCACTTTATTCACAACACCGGGTAACATCAGTAATAGTAATCATTCCATTTGAAACCTGAATCTCTTCTTTGAAAAAAGAAAATCTCACCTGATTGAGCCGGACACGACGAGGCGACTGCAGCCGTGGAGGAGACTCTGGATCCGCCTCGGACGGGCTGCTTCCTTTTGTATGTTGGACAACTGCAGAAAACAATGCTGCCAAACCGGAATTCATTTCAGAGGAGAACTGAAAGTGAATGTCAAGGATAACCTACCTGTTGACAGATTGAATCCTAAAGTATATTGAAAAGAAACATTCACATTAATATTACCGTTTGGGAAAAATAGGATCTGCGCGGGAAACTTTCACTTTGTTTGACCAGAGGGGCGTTCAAACACTTCCAGGAGTACGTTTAAGAAGGTGTGGTTGTTTTGCAGATTTGTTGCGGTTCTCAGCTTCATTTTCTTTGAAGCGTCTTTGGAAAATGAGACTTTAAGGAGCAGGAAGTGCAGTGACTTTACCGCCTCTAGTTCCGTTAACGTGGGACGTACAGAAGGTCTGACTAGATGGAGATAATAGAAATAAAGACAACGTGTCAGGTGGGTTCAAAGTAATGCTGAGCATTTTATGTTGGTTTGGATTTCTGAACTTTAATATAGTTTACCACGGTTTTTTATTCTACTGTACTTATTCTTTATGTTTGTTATATTTCTATTTTGCTAATAAATGTTTTCAGTCCAACATGATCGCGGAAGAAACTCAACCTCCGCGAAGGGAAGCCTGCGATGACAAGACAAGCCGGACAGGCTGGGTGTTTCTCACGATCATCAGCTCGATGACAAGAACTTTCAGGCAACAGGATGAACAAGATCAACTCAATGACAGTTGAGGGATTGAAATTACACAGACTGCTTGGGAGTTGAGATTATTTGTTTGTAAAAACGGATTGAACAGGGTCTCCATTCATAACGACAGCCATGATAAGAGTGCTTGAGGTGGGACTCACCACTACAGCCTGTCTGCTAACTGACGAGCTCAGGATGTTCAGACCTCCAATCCAGATCCGGAACCCCCGTCTGACTCGGATCCGGATTCCACATGTGCATCATCTCCTCTGACAACTGCGGTGGAGACAGAAGACACTTTGTTTTTATAAATTTTTCTGGTAAATTGCATTCAGTTTGGACTGGCCAATTTGCTAGAATTATAAACCTCGGTGCCTAAAAGACTAACACAATGTATTCAAAGGGTTTTATTAATTACTCACATGTAACAAATGTCACAGACGGATGTCTATAAATATATAGAAATCAATAAAACTGAAAATATTAAGAAAATGTAAAGTATATATATTTATATACATCAACAATGAAATTACTGTGTAAAAATCTATTTCCACACAACATGAGAAAAGTTATCATGAGAAAACCTGTTTGTTAATATATTCTGGAGACACACTTTTAAATAAATGTCATTGTTCGAGTCCCACATTGGGCGTCATGTCTGTAGCGCGGGGGGACATGAAGACCGGACAGGAGATGAACCATGTCCTCACATGACAACATGGGACATACAGAAAAGATAATCTGGACACGAAGGCTAAAAATAATTTATACAACAGGTAGTTCCGACGAAGACTCACAAAGCAATCTGATTGGTTGAAATAGCCATCATCGAGTCCTACTGGAGGGAAGTTCAGATCAACAAACAGCCAGCACCTCGTTCAGACATGGATTATATTGTTAATAAAAGTTACTTCATTTCTTTACAGTATTGTCATGTGGTAACAGCCGGTGTATTTTATACTTTGTGGTACAACAGTATCGATCTACAAGTTCACGACGCGTCGCCACTCGCCATCGAGACGAGTTGTCAGCTTGTCCATCAGTTATTGGGCAGTAATAATCTCTTCATAATGATGTTGAATTCCGACAACACATCAATCAACACAGCTGTT
This sequence comes from Macroramphosus scolopax, assembly GCA_901007825.1. Lineage (NCBI taxonomy): Eukaryota > Metazoa > Chordata > Actinopteri > Syngnathiformes > Centriscidae > Macroramphosus > Macroramphosus scolopax. The sequence goes on along the minus strand of CAAKHC010019659.1, from coordinate 481 downwards.
GATCAGACGGAGCCTCAGATCAGCTACATTTAATCAACAGGGACTATTTTATGTCTCGTCAAACTAATTCTTCTATTAACGGGGAAACACAGGTCGAAACATTATCTTTATTTTTGATAGTGAATTATCCCACAATTATGAATTCATGTTCATGTGTTTTGTTTTGTTGGTAACTGTTGTATAATTGCAATATTACACTCGAGGGTGTGTATAATGGCTTGTCTTGCTTGCGAACTAAAAATAAAACTTACGAGCCATGAGGTGGCTGAAACCGGGTTAAGACCTATAATTGACGCGTCCACGGGCCACTTGTCATTTAAATAAATTACGTTCCACTGGTTCGTTATACCAACACTACAAAGTGTGTTTATTTACACCGCAAAACAAAAAGAAACAATCTACTATGCACAATTGCATGAACGATACAGTGTAGCGGTGTTTTCCTTGATACGTGCAAATCCGACGACCTGACGACGTGACA
>CAAKHC010019658.1:42349-72751 GCA_901007825.1 Macroramphosus scolopax | reverse complement strand
GTAGCAGGCACTCTTGGCATCAAACGGTTTGCTTTGAGCCTCAATCCTCTCCTTCTCTGGCTTCCGGAGATAAATGGCAGCTTTCCCATAAAGGGCCATCTCAGCGTCGGTACTCATGGTGGCGGCTTACTTCTGTAGTACAAGTGATCAGTCAAAAATAATGCCACTGATATCTGGTGTACTTCTGTTTTAATAAGCCCTGTTACAAAACACATTCACACAATAATAATATCTTTCAAACATGAAAGGTAGAGTTCAGCTTTCCCTTTGAGGCCACTGATTAAACTTGCAAATAGGGATGGGAATAGAAAAGGTTTGAATGATGCCCATGTAATTATTGATTTTGCTCACCACTCTGATTCTTTATCGATTTCTTCATAGATCCCTGGTCAGTTTTCTTTGGTAAATAAAAGTTACTTAGGCCTACACAAGTTTTCCATGTCAGGAGAGTGTTTTTACAGCTTTGTTTTCATTTAGACTGTGCAGGCGTGCCTGCATGGGGCTGTTGTTTTTAACATATACACATTTCCTCATTTTAGTGGAAAAGCCTCTCAGTTGGGAAGTAGTAGCCATCGTGTGTAGGTTATCGTCTTACTGACTTTAAAACTAGCACTTGCCCTCTTTCTTTGTGAAATTAAGCTATGCTTTGGCTCGTTTTTTTCCATTCAATCCATGACTCGTTGTAGTCTTGTTCCAAGCACACACCTGATTTTAAGTTTGACGTCACTGTTACAGGCAACTGTCATAAAATGAATTTATAAGCCCGGAGGCATACCATTCAGATTCATTTGAACAATTTGGAACCGGTTATCAATTGCTATCCCTACATTCAAATACTTAAACTTGAAAAGGTGTAATCAATGTGAAGAGTGGAACACACCTGTTTCCCCTTCTCTCCGTGAAAAGCTTATGTGTTCCACAATCCTGTCAAAAAGAATATTTTAGTCAGCGCAATAAACACAAACATGTAATAAATGTTCAATTGTAACTTCATATTTACGGTCCTAAAATAAAATACATTTTATTCTATGTTATGTGAATGCAATTTTTTTTTATTTATTATTACTATTATTATTATTATTATTATATATTTTTTAAACTAATTAATAAAATCAAGAATGCATTTAAATGATACAATGCTTAAGAAGAGAACATCTCACCACAAGAAGGAACTTCCCAGGTCTGCTACCACACACACTGAAGTCCCTCTTCATACCCCTTATATTTGGTCCGGTTTGCTTACAAAGCAAAAGTTAAAGAAGGGTCACATGCCAAATACGGTGAGATTGACAGCTGAGTCCAAAAGCATTTGAAATATTTTGCTGGCACTTGCAAGTTGAAAGTTATCCTATTAACAGTAATTCGATATGGGCAGTAGACGGAATGACTGTTTCATATTTAAAAAAGGGCTCATAAACAGGATTCAGTCTTTATTCTCAAGAATCAAGATGTGTTCCAAGATCTATTTTGTTTTACTACAATAGATAAAGTCCCCAATGTAAATTGAGTTTGATAATGTGGTCACAGTTCAACAGTTGTCAGAAAATCGTGGTTGCGTGAGGAACATATGCTATGTCGCCGTGTGCTACCTTTGTCGGGGGCCCATGTCGTGTTCCGTCGTGTCATTTGAGTCTTAAAGGCTACTGTGTGAAGAGGAAAGAATTGGGGCTGTGCAATGCTTTCCTTTGATAGGTTCACTATATATTGATTGATCATCACTGAATCCTAGTTATACTACAGTGAGCTTGCAGCTGATTGATGGCTCAGAGCGAAGCCTTCCCACTTGACTTCACTTGGTCAGATGCTAGAGCCAGACTTCTTTTAGATATTTTTGAAGAAAAAAGAGCACAGCAGCTATTTTTATGGCTGATATTCAGAATAGTTTTCCACTGTATGGTCTCTTAACATTGCAATATATTTGCCTGAATTAAAACAAGCCTGTCTTAACTCTGAAATCTGTTTCAATCTATATCAGATCTTGATTTGAGTTCCTGAATTCAAATCACAATGAAATGTATCCCACAAGGAAAATAAACAGCAGGGATGGATAATCTTGGCAATCTGCCACGGTTGGATCAACTTCTTAATGTGCAGGTCTTCTGTAGCTGGACTTAACAGTTGATATGCTGCCTCTCTCTAATTAGACTAGGTCAGTGTAATTAGATGCCAGAATACTGAGGAAGAGGCGAGAACCTACAGGAGGTCAGAGATCAGTTGATGGGTGTTGGACTTTTAAGGTAGTTTCGTAGCAATAGTTTTGTAATAGTCCAATTGCCCATTTGGAACCTGTTTGCCAAGTGTCCCTGTTCATTTGTTCTTTTTTTCTTCTCTCCTCTTCCTGAGATGGTGAAGCTAGAGGCCCCATTGAAAAAGACCCCAGGATTTAAATTTGCACACATTGTTAGTATGCTCTGGGAGATCTCCTAACTCAGGCTAAACATTTCTAGCACTGAGCTGGAGCTTAGGACTGATTTAGCAGCGTGCCTTAGAGCAACTCTGAGCAGGGAAGGAGTGAACGCTCTTCCCTTATTGAGGAGGCTTATTTGACCCTGTTGCAAGGTAAGACCGTTGTCATAACTTGCAACAGGTATGACCACAATTCTATTGTGAGTGATAAAAAAAAACATGTAAAAAACTGTAATGCAATGAAAATGTATTGTTACTGACTCTGACTGACTGAAATTGATAAGCCTTCTCATAGAATCTAATCTTTATTAAGACGTGGAATCATTATGAATTGCAGGTTGTGAAATGAGCATCTCTGTTGAATAAATAAAAATGGCAAAACACAGATCCACTTGTGTTGTTATTTAGTCTCATGCCAATAGTTTTTATGTTTATGTGCTTACGTCTTTTTACCATGCTGTTAACTCTAGTTCGGAGTCTCCCTGATATTCAGGGTTGTGGAAGGCCAGTGGAAATAAAGTGGACAGCGTCACATTCTGAGACTGAAAGTAATCAAAGTCATCTCTGCTGCACTGTTGCATTTATCCAGTGGCCAAATACTGTATCTTAATGTGATCACTTTTATTTCTGGGATAGTTGTGTTACTGCTTTGGGAAGGAGATGTGAGCTTTTCAATAACTCACTGTCTTTCAGCGTTTGGAAATGATTTCTCCGACCTCGTTCAACAATTTTCTTTACTGCTAAAGAAACGATTAAGCGTCTTAAAGGTCCTCCGCCCAACAGTTTTTCCTTTTTTCTTTTTCTTTTTTAATTTTATTTTTATCAGATCTTAACTGTAAACGGGAAATTCTTCAAAACTTCAGACCACAGTGATAACTTGTCTTCTGAGAATGAAATGAATGAATGAAATATTACTATTAGTATCTATTTATATAGTCACTCCTTCCCAGGACCCAAACAGTATTTTGCATATTAGCCTTTGGAGAGTTCAATTCCTACCTACTTGCTTTTATAGAGATACGTATACCATTTATACTGTATATAATGATTAGCTGTTTGTGCATAGCTATGATGAAATAATGTAATACTTAAATGGAAAATAATATGAGCTCTAGGTCACGTTAGGCGTGATAGAACATTTCCTCTGGTCTGGATGTGGGCACCGAACCAAGGATCATTTGCTCCCTGAAACATAACTGATAACAGATGGGTACCGTCGCAACATGAACTCTGCGTGTTTGTTTCATGTTAACATACTCTTTGCCCCCTAAAAGTGTCCTGTAAAACATCTGAGTAGCCAATTAATTATGTAATTAATAGAATTGGCTAATCTATATTTTTCTTTTTTTGAAGACAGCGCCAGTCTCGAGTTGACAGTTGGCCACTGCCATTAATGTCTTTATCTATTCTTATTAATACGATATACATCCTTATTGTTTAGGTCTCATCTGCTACCTCCGTCGGTGTCATTTGATTCTGCAGCGCAAAAACGAAACCAAAACTTAATTAATTCGCCTTCGGTTTCATTTCATTTTGAGAATACCAGCTAAGCTGGATGTAATCCAGTGTATAGTAGCAGCTATTGGTGAGTGCTTATTTTATTCATCATTCGGTTTACTCTGTTCTGCATAAGAAGTGCAAGTCGGACTTGTTTCGTATGACTGCGACGCTTCGATGGAACTACCTCCGCTCTGAGGTGACGTCCAGGCAGCCTGAAGACGCACATATGAAGGACAGGCGCACTTTCTGCCCTAATGCGCTTCCACTGAGCTGATGGAGTCTGAACATGGAAGAGGAGAGTGGCCCTGATGAGGAAGATGTCAAGTCCGTTTTGGCTCAGGAATCCTCAGAGCTATTCAACATCATTAGCAGTCAGACCCCCACAATCCTTGTGAAGCTGTGTGAGATGATGCCCAGTGATGCTGGATGGACCATGACCCAGCAGGCCCTCTCCAGCTCATCACTAGTAACTGAGCGTATCAAAGACATGCTGGTGTACTTCAGGACAGCCAAAGTTGCAGAGTGTTGCAACTTCTTTCAGAGTGTGTGTATGTTGTGTGAGAACATTCCCATGCATCTGGAGTCAAAGCTCATGTCAGTAGCTGGATATTCAACCCGTGAGTATGAGAGGATGTTACACACTATTTCTTGCTAAGTATGCTAGCCTCCTGTCACGGTCAGTCTACATTTACATCCGTTATTGTGCTCAAAATGACAAAAATCATAAGAGTCTCAATACATAATGATAGATGGCAGCTCAGTGTGTTCAGGGCAGCCTACACATGGCAGGAATGCAATAGAATACACTGTATGTTCATGTTGTGATATGTTCTCTAGTTTCTTTCATGTGTACCTATGTACTAACATGACATTTGCCCAGAAGTTCTCATGTAAAGACATTTGTTGGTTCATCAGTTACATTTATTTTATTTTTATATTTTATTTGGATGCATTACATGTGTTCATTCTACATATAACTAGTTATTTTTGCAGTGGTCATTTTTGAAGACGCATACATGAACGGATAAAGGTCAAAACCTTTTTGCTGGCCTAGTTAACAATATGTCCATGTGTTTGTTTGATCAGTAGCTGACACGCAGTCTCCCGACAAAGAACGAGTGACTCTAAGAAACTCAGGTAGTTGTTGTTTGTTTGACAGTGTCTTACTTGTCTGAGCGGGAACACACATTACATGTGTATTCACTTAACTTCAGGCTACCTACAGTTCTGTTCCACCACACGATAAGTTATCCTGGTCTTTGTGTTGCTGTGTTTGCATATGAATGACACCCAATTCAGCTCCTCCAACGTATTTCCTCATGGTGTCTATTCGAACCGATTCAGTGCCAAACTATTTATAATCTGAATTGGCCAAATGGTGCTGCAATACCACGATATTTGTTTATAGATATAATATGTCTCTTCAGTTGGGACTTTCCTTGTGTGTGTTTAGTTTAGATAAAGCACTCCACGGTCCTTCTGCCAAACTTAAGGCAAAGTGAAAATGAAAGCAACAATAAACAAAAGTCAAAAAGTTTACTCAACAATGTGACATTTCCACTCTTTCACTTTGGGAATCCCCGCGTTCCCCTGTTTCTTTTCTTTTCTTCCTGCATGACTTTAGAAGTAAACGTAACAACTTTAAGAACAGTTGATACACAGTATATTCACAATTCCTGCACTGCATTAACTAGTATTAGTCTGTACTACTGCAGTATCCCCCAGTATTTCACTGTGTGTTTTGTATGTGTTGTGTGCAGATGGTGATACAATTTCTATTTGTGGTGTAACCGAAGCCAAGCCGTCATCGCCTCCTTCAGAGCAGCAGCTGATTAAACGCCCGAGGATTGGTAGAACACTCACGACACTTGAATGTTTTTACAGTACAGCTTCATTCACACGCACACGCACACGCACACACACACACAAGCTTGCCTGGCTGATGATTATTCACTTGTTGAAGTGCATGGATGATTTAAATAACTAAAAGGAATGATGACCAAATATAGAAACTGTAACGTGCATTGTGAATTGTTTTATGTATTTATTTATTAATTATATTGTCAATATTAGTGAGCGTTCTCAGAGCTGAAAAAAAACATTTCCTATATCTCAATACATTCAACAATAGTTTATAGACCCCCACATTAGCAAACATTACAATACTGTGACAACATTGCTGTCTGTCAATGTCATTATTAAACTGCCAATGCTTTGCACTGGTAGTATAAAGGAATGAGTTGTATTAATCCCATGGGAATGTGTTTACAGTGGCTGTAAACAAGTAATTTTAACTTTCATACTTTAACTTTTAAAGTATTACGTTACCAAGGTCACCCCTTTGCTGGTATTTAGACGTGTCGCAAAAAACCCCCAGATCAGTCGAACAACAAAGATCAATTCCATGTGCATCTGCTGCAAAGGACTGTATTGTTTTCTGTTATTTTGGAAGACTTTATTAACGATCATCTGCTGAGCCTGAGGAAGACTGACATGCTCAAAACACCCGGTGTTTGTCGGTATAATGAACAGTGTTTGTGAGTGTACAGACATTATTTATTTCTTCTTTAGAAGATGAGTTGAATTTTCCTAGTGAAGCTGAATTTAAATCATTAATACATGCATCATTGTCCCATGAAGAATGTGGTGTAGTTTCATTAAAGTAAGTTATACTTTAATACTTTAATTGCATTGATTGTGGAAGTAGATATATTCTCTTAACCCACAGATTACTGGGAGCAGTACATTGCTACAGTGGCAGGTGTACTGCTGAGGAGGTGGGAGCAACTGAGAGAGCACCTGGTAACGGAGGTTCAGCTTGAGAATGTGTGGGTCAGCCAGCGAAGTGCAAACAGAGGCAAGGACAAACCCGATCAAACGCCCAGGTCAGCGGAGAAGGGGAGCAGAACACCAGGTGAGCATGACTTCCATGTAAGTTAATTATCTAGTCTTAATTTAAAGGACCAGTGTGTAGGATTATGGGGGCTCTATTGGCAGGAATTAAATATGATTTTCATAATCATTGTGTTTTCACAAGCTTAGAATGAGCCCTTCTTATCTTATGTTGCACTGCAATGTTTCTATAGAAGCTCAGAACTGCGATCCAATCAATGCAGATTAGGGTTTATAGGCTGTGCAGTGTTTCCTCAACACGTTTAAAACAATAACACGTGTTTAAGAAAATGTCAGAACATCGCCGCATGATACTGTTCCTACGTTGTATTTATAAACACAACGTGAGTATGTTCCCCAGCCAATGACTCTCACCTTACACTCCATAACACCTTGAAAGGGAGTCTTCAGGGGATGTCTTCAGGGGATGGGGGTATCTGAAATCTGAAAACTCACCTCTAGAGGCCGCCAATTCCAAGACACGAGTCAAGAGTTTTGGTACATGCAAGTGAATAAACTTACATCAAAGGGTTGAAAATAAAAGAAAATCCTCAACCGTAAAAAATATTTTGACCTTCCCATGTATGTATAACTGAAGCATGCTGTATACTGAATTACACACTTTTCACCATACTCAGAGCCTGATTGGGATTATGTATTCACGGCACCTAAGGAGACATTGGAGAGCTTCCTGCAGGGATGTGCAGGAAAAGTCACAATTCTCCTCGGCCAGGCTGGTTCGGGGAAAACTCTGCTCATGTCTTGTTTAGGACAGCAGTGGGCACATGGCCTTGTAAGTTCAAATTCCATCATCATTAAAATATTATTTGAAATGAATGTTTACATGATTCTCAATGTTGTGTTGTATGAACCTGCTTAAGTAGCCAAATGTATCACCATTGTAGACCAGCACAAACAAAAAATATAACCAAACAAACAACATGCATTCGCTTTTACCTAAAATGCGCTTTATTATTCACTTTCTTATAAAATATTACAGTATATCGTCGTACATTTATGCATAATCAGCACATTATTTATTGTCCTGGATGACGATCAGATTAAAATATATCCATAGCAATTCACACCATAGGTTATAATGTCTTAATATTCAGTATTTCATTTCTTCCTTTCACTTTTTCTCTCTCTCCCTCCTTATCCTCTCTTCATCTGCCTCGTCATCAAGGGCCCCATCCCTTCCTCCAACCTGTTTGTCCTGCTGGAGTTTCAACAACTAAACCTATTGTCCGCCACACTCACCCTGTCTGAGCTGTTATTTCGACACCACCTCCCTCCAAATGGGTGCGATGGAGAAAAGGTATATATGCGGCAAAAGGAGAACAGGAGTTTTCAAAATGTCTGACTTTCCTGTTGCAAATCAGTTAACCTGTGTTGAAATAAAACTCAATGGTAAGACTGTTTTTCACTTCAGTATTCATAAATCCAACAACTGCTGTGAGATATTTAACGGTGTGTTTTAATCACTAAAGAAACGACTTGCTAATATACAGTTAAAGGCAGTTCACAGGACCAGATCTATTTAAGGTTGCTTGTAATATTAATTAAAAAGGCATTTAAGTAGTCGATGAAGTGTGTTCAAACTACTCTAACAAACACGACATACTGCAATAATGCAATAATACATTTTCCTTGTTAATCTGTTAATTTGTGTGTTTGAGCAGAAAGCCATTTTGGATTACATCCTTTCTTATCCGGAGCAAATCTGCTGGGTACTTGATGGATACGATAAGTTTTACAGCAAGATCATCAGTCAAGAGGTGCAGAAAGACTTGTTTGATCCAGAAAAATCTCTGCCCGTCGCCGACCTCATCTCAGGGTTGTTGAATCGCTGGATTCTTCCAGGCTGCACTGTGGTGGTCACTTGTCGTGTGCGAGATGTCGCAGATTTAGAAGGAATATCAGATAAAGTGGGGCAGCTGCTGGGTTGGGACCACCAGGAGATCAAGGTGTATGTGGACAACTACTTTAAAGGAAAAGGTAAAACGTGCATACTGTTTATATACCGTATGCACTATTATATTTGCTATCTTGCCTCATAGAGAGAATTAGATCTGTGTGTTTTTTCTATGTATTGAAATTTAATTTGAATTTTAAGCTGAACTAAATCATTATATATGATTTACATTAATCCAGTTGAAGTCAGAGAGAGCTGATAATAGAAAGGACATTTAATTTAAGTCTCGCTTTCTTGGTCATTCAGGAAACAGAACTCTTGGGATGCATGCAGCTGATCTCCTCCTCTCCAGTCAACACCTCCTTGCAATGTCGTCCCTACCTGCCCTCTGCAACCTCTGCTGCATCTGTGTGGAGCATTTACTGCTGGAGGGTAAAGAGGGAGGGACAAGAGGTGACACAGAGGAAGTCACAAGAAGCGAGACAAATACCAACGTGATTGAGAAAGAGGTAAAAGGAGGACAGATTCCAGGAAAGATGGACGAGAAAAGTGGCAGTGCTTTGCTACCTCTCAAACAACCCCAGATACCTTCCACACTTACGCAGGTCTACCTCACTGTACTGTGTGCATTTTTGAGCCGGGACCCTGATAAAGCAAGAAGAGCCCTAAAGCCATTGACCACTAGTCCGCCACAGAGGTAAACAAGCTGTAGAACACTTGACATATCAGCATCATTTCACACAACATTGCAAAATAATTTAGATTACAGCACTGCAGAAAGTGGATGAAATATAAATTAATTCATTTTTTGTTTCTTTGTGCAGCCCTATGCTAATCACTCTGAGTCAGTATCAGTATGAATCGTGCGAGCTGTGTCGGCTGGCCTGGAGAGGGTTAGAGGACAACAAGATCCTCTTCCTGAAAGAGGACATTCCTCAGGATGTTTTGGAGTTTTCAGTTCGAATAGGGCTTCTCTCACAGGTCAGATACGGTTTTGTGTGTGAAGGTTGTTATGCATAGTTTCTTCTAATATTATATATGAAGGTATTATTATTCACAACTGTCTTTGTGCAAGGTGGAGCTCACGAGAGAGGATGGGATGGTTGTCAACGCCTTCTGCTTCATCCATCTGACTGTACAGGAGTTTTTGGCCGCCCTCCAAATCATGACCTGTAATGATGTTAGTGACAAACATATAAGGAAGAGGTAAGGATCTAAATTCAAGAAAACAACAAACGCACAGGTACATGATTATAATTATGGTGGGAGCTTGAGTCTATAAGGTGGTCTCTCTGAAAGGCTGTTATTATCTATTGTTGTGTAACAGCTGTGGAAATATTCTGCCGTGTGGATGAAATCAGTTACAATTTGTTTCAACTGTTCAACAAATCTATTACATTGAGTTGCTGGAAATTTCTTTAAAATATTACATTTGTGAATTTTGATTGAATTACCTAATTATCAATTGAATGACATACAAGACGAACACCTGGTTCTGAAGAGATCGTTACAGTGTAATATGTTTGATACCAATTGCAAATTTTCCTTGATCCCAACAACACATGGTCTTAACGTCTGTCCTCTCTTTTCCATGTGCACTGATACCAAAATAAATCCCTGTAACATAAGCCAGAACATTCCCACACGTATATATTTGTAAAAAAAAAATTAAAGTAGAGAAAAGCTTAACCTTTTGTTTTCAGTTTCCGCCTCAACTAGATTCCAAAATATTACCGAACCAATTGGAGTGCAGAGATATTTTTGAGTTATCAGTGTAACAATATACGGTGCAGAAGACTGCTTTAGAGTTTGACCATGTAGGGTCACACAGTATACCAGGAATAACCTAGGCACATATGCAAGACGAGCTGCGTAAACTGAGCGCACAACGAGTCCTCTTTGACCTCCCTCCCTAAAAGGACGCATGAAATACCCTGATGTAGGCACAAGGCAGATGGTCCAATCAAAGTAGCTGAGGCTTTTGGGGTCAACACCAGTTGGGGACGCGCTAAGTGAAACGTGAGACAGCGGAGGGAACACAGCAGATGGCAGTAACTCAATAATAGCCAACCTTTCTATGGAAATGTCATATATTGTAAATTAAATAAGAGTAAGGCTTTTCCTTTATGCTTTGCATTTTCCTTGAAGAGAGAATACGTTGCTGCTTCTTTTCAAGTTAAATCATTTTAAGAGTGCACATTTTTAGTCAACACTTCTCAGTGCAAGGTCATGGTGTTATTGCCAACATCATGCCCGTTGACAGTCCATATTGACAACATTAATTTAAGACTGGGTGTCTGGTGGACTAGTGATTGAAACATATACATTAACATACAACAGCAATAACCCTTGTTTCAACTCTTGCTGTGCACCTTCACTGCATGTCATATACCTCTGTCTCTACCGATGTTTTCAGTCTATATCTACACTGTTCGGTGTCCACTGTAAAGGGTGTAAAAGGCTCATCCTCCTCCACATTGCTCTCGCAGATTCAGTCTGAAAACCCGCTGGACAACCAGGTCAGACCAGAGGACGGTCTTTACTGACTCTCTGCACCTGTATGTTTGTGGCCTGGCGTCCACACATTGCACTCCAGCCCTCATTCAATTAGCCACCGATGCCGGTGGAACAGGATGTCGAAGTTGGATAGAAAAACGTCAAGCCCTCATTCTGAAACTGTTAAAAAACCTGAGCCACAACAGCACCCTGACGGGGCCGAAGGTATATCAAACTTCATGGTGATAAACAGATGTATCATTTGACTGATTTATAAACGTAAGCGCGGTCTAATCTTTAATCTCTTGCTAATTGACGTCTGTACAATCTTTTCAGGTATTGGAGCTTTGCCATTGTGTTCAGGAGAGCCAAGACCAACAACTGGCCAAGCAAGTGGCCAGCACAAGAACAATTCTTGAGCTTCGAAACATCCAGCTTATGACAAATGACATTGACGCACTGGCTTTTATAGCCAACTCAGTTGGCGATAAAGACTTTGGCTTGGACTTTAAAGCATGCTCAATGGAATCTGAGTGTTTAGAGGCCCTGCCCAGGTGCCAGTACATTCACTGTCTCAGGTCGGTGGGAACAAACAAAACAATTCATGACACATAACACATGCTTGTCCAAACAATTAATCATATTTAATCTATATATTTCTCCATACCTAATATGGATCCTCCATTCTTCACGTATGGAGGATATTCTCTCCATGGAAAAATGTAGTAAAGCAATATACAGTATGTATTATATATAATTTATAATGATTTATTATCTATATAAATATAGAGTAAAGAAACAGTTAAAAATATAATGTATAGGGTGGGAGAGGTATATGTGACATTGAACTATTTTTATTCTTGGTAGAATGTAGCAGCTGTTGAAAACTGCGTCTGTAACAAATTGAGATGGCGAAGTTAACGGTGGTAAGCTGTCAGGAATCTGAAAACCCGTGTTTAGCTTCTGGACATTTAAAAAAGCTGATACTGGCTGCATATGTGGCTCTGGAAAGAGCTGTTACTTTGCCTTTGACTTTCTTGGTGCCCAGTGCCCAGGCCCGACAGGTCAGAAACTCTTGACCAAAAAAGAAAAGCAAAGAATCCTGCACGCAGACACTTGAACTCACTTTATTGACGCAACCTATTGCTGCGCAGACCTTCATCAAAAGGTCTTTTTATTCAGCTTGTGTTATCTCAGCATGGCAACAAAACAATGCAATAATAGGTGATGAGTGGACCATTACTGGTCATAAAAAGAAAAGGCGTCTATTGCTATTTAACTAATTTATTTTCTATACGTTTTACAGCTAAGGCCCCTTCCTGTACTCATGATCCCTCAAAAATTAGGCCGATATATAAATATATAAATATAGATAGATATAATATATAAGCGCCCTAAAAGTGCCTTTTTTTCCTACATTATTTTAACGTTTGATTATGTTTGTAAATTGATGATGTCCTACTTTGGTCCATTTTGGAATTTGCATTTCTTTATGGAGAGATGTGGTTGTTAAATTGTGTTGGTGTAAAAAAATCATTTCAAGTGATTGACAGGGAGCAGGATGCTATGACTGCGTCTCGCTGTAACAAGTACACACACAGAAGCCTGCACTCAAGTGCAAGACAAAAGGCCCTGAAGGACAACAACTGGCACCTTCAAACGTTCTAAACCAATAAACCAATAAAGAGTAGAGCCAGGATGAGGAGCCAGACAGAGTTGCAAACATAACAGACAGGATATAGATCTAAAGTAACACTAAGTCTGTTAACAGGCAGTTGTCACCACATGGGACTCAGCGCACAACAGTTGTTGAAACCAAACAGCAGAGCACAAAGTTCTACAGAAAACATGAACAGTCTAAGCAAGAAGGCAGTAATAAAAAGCAAGTCCTACCTGCAGCTCTCAAGGCCTCTGTGCCATCAGTTCAAGTGGCAGTAATAGAGATGTCCTTTGCAGTAATTCTATGCTTATTGCTTATGAATAGATTTCCATCACCCAGGGGTGGGACATCTGTAGATTTAATCACCCAGGGAGTGAGGCAAACATTAAGAGTTGATTTACTATGAGTGAAAGTAATCTTTACGTTTTCCCCCGACAGTTTTCGTGGTCGCAAATATGGGGACAAGTTTGCGGAAAAGCTGTCCTTCATCTTGCCTGAATTCAAAACCTTGAAGAAACTGGAGTAAGCTTTTCCTCACTTGTCTTTAAAAGTAGGTGTGTCAAGTGTCTAGATAGAAGATTTTGCTAATCATGCTCAGGCTGTACTCACATTTCAGTTTAATGGAATGTGAATTCACTCTGTTATCACAGTCACAGAGTGTCTTTAGCTCCCATACGGTCAGGCACTTCCCAGTGCAATGGAATGTGTGTGCGGTGTACAATTACAAGAGGGATTTAAATGAAATGCCTCAGATTCTGACCAGGCATCCAGAGGCGGATGTGGATTAGTCGATTTAATGCTGAATGGAGAGACTATTTGGCCTCCACACACACTTCCTCAGTTACATTCAGCAGGAGGTTGGATGAGAGAAAAAACAAACATACCCACTGATTTTGCTCTGTAATCAGCTTTATAAAAATGTGTTTCAACATATAATAATGTGTTACCGATGAGAAAAAAACGACTACTCTCATTGTATGTCACTGTGTTTCCTCACCCATACAATGTTGTCTTTGTCCTCTTAAGGTTTTGTGGTACTAGTCTGACTGCCACAGGAGCAGCCACGTTAGCTTCTACTCTGCAGAACTGTCCAGACATCAATAAAATCAAGTATGTTATCTATTTGTTTGTTTATCTGACTGAATTTCACTGCTACCGCGATGACATGTTTTAAGTGTGTCCTGGCGGCTACTGTGGTCATTTCGAATGAGTGTACAGCTTGCGGTGTAACTAAGTAAATACGCTGGCTGAAACATAACACTTCTGCAACGCTGAGACATTCTGGATGCATGTTTAAAATATGACACACAGTTCGTTCTAATGGTTTGTTTTTGTGTTGCAGTCTGACGGACAATATCCTGAGAGACAACGGGATCAGGCACGTCGCTGATATCTTTGACAAAGTACCAAGATTGGTGTCTGTAATGTAAGTTTCTACTTCTTGTGTCAGTGCTTTTTTAATCACCATATCCCAAGATATTGTTGATCAAATGCCAATGTGTGTGCGTGTGCGTGTGCGTGTGCGCGTGCGTGCATGCGTGCATGCGTGCATGCGTGCGTGCGTGCGTGCATGCGTGTGTGTGTGTGTGCAACTTGCAGGCTGGGACAAAACAACAGCTCTTTGGAAGCAGTGGTCTTTCTCATTGAGAAAATGTCTTCATGTCCCAACATGCAACATATCTATGCTGAGTATGACCAAACACATACACACCCTTAGTATCAACCAGGCACTCATATTCTTAATATGCTCGACTCACCACAAGAACTCTTACAGTTCATCCACACGGTCTCTCTCTCTGGAGAGCTCATATGTTGTCTAATTTCCTCTCACCCTCACATTTTCAACACTGATGTTGTTCACCTCATGCAGCTGATGTAGTACTGTCAGCATTTCTGCAGACAAAAACATTTCTCAGTCCCATATAAAATGTTGTCCTCCAACAAAGCAATTTAACAGCTACATTTTTATTCAACTGTTTCTTTGTTTGTAACAGTGGGCAGACAGACCTGACAATAACTCTCTCCCAAAGCTCTGATATGAAGAAGTAAGTTTTTTTGTAATTCAAAGTAGTAGTAATGATACATATGATTAATACAGTATGTCTATAATGAAGGTCAGTGTCAGTAAACAAATACTGCATCTTTAATCCTAATTATGTATTCCTCTCTGCAGACACACAAAGAATCCTGAACCATCAATCAGGTTAGACAGTAGCCCATAAGCCCTTTATCAAATGTTATCCAAATTTGAACTAATGTAGCCAGTATAAAAATAACATGGCCATCATCAACCTGCGCGTACGTTGGCTGTATTATTTATCGTTGAACGTTTTAATCTTGTGGTATAATTTTCTCCAGCTTGTTGAACCAGAAATGGAGCAAAGCTGCAATGCAAAGGCTCACCAAGTCTTTTGCATGTTGCCCGGCTCTGTCGGTCCTGGAGTGAGTAACACTAAACACAGCTCATCAACATCCCAAACAAATGACACTGAAACAGGATATTCGGGTACTAAATCAGGTTATTGACTTGATAGAACTTAATTATTTTGAGTTCATTATGTTTCTTTGATGTGTGTCACATTAATATGTCAGTGGATTTAAAGGTGCTTTTGATGGTCTTTACTTGCTATCAACGCGGCAAAGTTCCCCACAACTCACATTGTGCATCATTGTCAGGATTATCATTCGGCACTGACTCGTCATTTGTAATCATATCTCATCGTAATGTGCCAATGATTATACATATAATGTATTTAAGCAAACTAAAAGCTTACCTGTGTGTGTGTTTGTGTGTGTGTCTGTATGTGTGTGTGTGTGTGTGTGTTTACAGTCTGTCTGGATCCCAGTGGGATGTGAAAACTCTGAAAACACTGACTCAGTTTTTGCCCAAGTTGGTCACCAAAAAGATCATGTAAGTCAGAACATTATTTATACTGTCTGACCTTCAACAACTCATCATAACAAAATATGATGTAAAACGGACATGAGGAAGCCTATTCTGTGTTTGACTGACTTTCCCTTAAATACATTATCTGACAGTCTTCCACCTACATATACAATCTAATTATGAAAACGGTTAATGTATTATATGCACTATTTTCAAGGTGGTCAATAACAATGCACAAAAACAATGTCCATACGTGTGTTGATGTTCAGATGTCTCCTCTCAGTATGAATGACAGCTGCTCTTCAGTGGAGGGTTTGGTGACTCTTACTTCTCTGCTGTCTGAGTGTCCTGCTGTGACGGAGCTTCATATCAGGTACAAACATACACATTGTGCTTTATATCGCATACGACACTGAACAAAAATAGAAATGCAACACTTTGACTTTTGCTGCCACTTTATAACCCTGTTTATCACTGTTAGGGAGCATTCATTCACTGCCAAGACAATCCATCTTCTGCACATGTGCAGAATATCAAGATGCTGATTAAAAGCTCACGACACAAGTGTGCCTTAGGGGAGTAATAAACAGGTGTCCCAAAATCCTACAGATTTGTCACATCACAATGCCGCAGATGTCACAAGTCAACAGGTAGAGGGACATTAGCATGTTGAAAGCTGGCATGAAATTTTGGACACATTTCTGCAACTTTAATATTCATTTAAAAAAATAAGACCCCTGAGGAGTCGGTTCCAGCAGTTTGGCACCGCAGCCAATCAACCGCATTCCTACTGAGCATGTGTCAAAATCGGAAGGCTATCTGGCTTGAGAACAGACTGCTGTGGACTAACACACATATTTGATGGACTCTTGCACGTTGGAGAAGTTTCCCTCTTATTAGTGACGTCACCACAACAGTATAACTGTATGTTTCTGTGTGTTTCAGACGACAGAGTCCTGCCCAGGTGTCTATAGTGTTCTCTGGAGGCAGACGGCAGTCTGCAGAAGAAATATCTAAAATCCTCTGGTATTAAATTCAATATTTCTGTCACATTTCATAATGGAACTGCATTTTTCTTTTTCTTCTTTAGCAACAGAATGTCTGTATGGAATTTACTACAGAGAAAGACAGATTCAGAGGTGTTTAAGATTCCCTCCAGGCAAGACGATTCTGGCCTAATTATCGGTGTCACATTTGACATTTGTTTCATCTGCATTTTGGACAATGTTATTATGTCAGACCTTTGTAACTCAGATTGAATCAAACGTGGTATGCATCATCTACAGAGTGAAGCATGAACTTTCTTTCAGTCTCAGCTACTGTGGTCTTCATCCGGCGGCTGGGGAGAGAGTGTGGAGGAGTTTGGGAACCTTTTCTGGTCTCACGATGATGGAGTAAGATACACACAAAAACATGCCGGCACATATCAAATCAGAGAAAACATTTTGATCTCCCTCTCCTGTCTATCAGTGTGTCCAGTAACCGTTTGGGCAACAGAGGACTGAAGAAACTGTTGGACGTCCTGCCTCATCTCAGGAACCTCCAGACACTCGAGTAAGACACGCAAAAGTGCAAACAAAATAACAGTGTTAAACATAAAGTTAATTATGAAAACTAAACTTCCGGTCTGCTATTCAAATACAGCTGCAGATAATTGTGGGAGTAGATGGTTGGTGAACAGATACAGACGGACATATTGTAGATGTCTGCTCACACCCCTAATGTATACTCAAGTTTAAAACTCTAACCTTCATTTGTTTGTGACTTTAAAGGTGATGACACTGTAATTAGAATAAGCTTATTTTATCGTGGCATGCATGTTTTGACTAATGACAAATGTTTTCTCGCCGAACTGGTTCCACACAAGAAACCTTAATGCCGGCAGCTGTTATGTATCTAATTATTTAAAAGAAAAACTGGCCTGTCCCTGGTGTCAATAAGTTTGTGTGTGTTTTCCAGTGTCAGTTACAATGACATCAGCATGGAAGGAGTCCTGTTGCTGGCTGGCGCTTTGTGCTTCAATAACAACTTGACACACATTCACATCAGGTATTCTTTGTTGTATATTTTAGGCATTTAATGAAGTCGATAGAAGAGAACCACATACATTTTTTTTAAAGTAAATGGTCCTATTAACACTGAGGTTAAAAAACAAAAGTCATTAATCTTATGTCACCCTGCAGTGACGGAGGCAGCAAACACGTGATCCTGAAGTTCTGCCCTGACAACAGGTAGAAAAGCTGTACCAGCACATCCTCCTCACATCTGGATACCACTGTATTAATTTACATTTCTTAGTTAACAATTAAATTCTCTTCCTTTCAGTGACGACAACCAGCAGCTGAAGATCTTCAGGTACAACTAACTGAAAAATAGTATGAGGGAAAAATACACATTTTGTTTCTAACTTCCGTTCCTTACAAAACACAAACTTGGCCACATTGTACACACAAGTACAAACACAAGTACAAATACCATTTGTATGTTGTAGGGTAAACAACAGCAGCCTCCTGCCATCTGAAATAACCGCGCTGTGTAGAGCATTGGTCCGTTGCTGGTCCCATTTGGAGTTAGAGTATGTTTTTTTGAATATCCTTACAAATATTATTTCATTTTATGATAAAGAAAAGTAGATTTTCATCATTTGTTTGTTGTGTCAGTTTGTCTGAAAGCTCGCTGAGTGACGAGGCTGTTGAGAAACTGCTTGCTGTCCTGCCGAAAATGGTGTCGCTGCAGAGACTCAAGTAAGACACACACACATGAATGAATTAGTAGATATGTGTAATGTTTTTTTTCTTTAATCTTTTATTCAATTTTGTTTTCGTATTTTTTATTTACTTTGCTGTGATGGAGTGTTAGTCGTTAAGTTGTAAAAATATTATTGTTATGCACACATATAAGGATTTTGACGAAGTTGTGAATTCTCTCTGGACACATTTACAAAGTATACCAGGACTCAGAGAACTGAGCCCCTCCGGGGTCACATCATAGATGAAGTATATGGAAGCAGAGATGTGTTTGAAGTTAGACCATGCTGTCAATGAATGCAGAGCCATGACCCTTAAAAGTAATCCACTATATATTGCCATCATGAGTTGCTTTGATGGCACGACCGCTCATTGAATTTTAGTCAGACCTCTCTTGTCTTCTTCTTCAGTGTGAGCAACTGCATCATATCGACAACGGGAGCACTGATGTTAGTTAACTTGATGACCCATTGTAAGAGAGTCACATCAGTGGAGCTCAGGTACAAAACATTCCTGCTTGTCTATATCCAAGAACTCATGTGCAATAATACTGTCATTCTATAATATTTATATAGCCTTTATTGATATCTGACACTGATGTTTTAATAAATACTGCTGTCTTCAGGCCTCAGGGTGAATCATTCATCGATTTTAAGGGAGCGGAGCGGATTCAACCCAGCTGCAGGTCTGTGATCACACCGTCAGTGTTTGTGGTTCAGTCTGAAAATGTTAATAACTTATAGCAGAACAGAAGTAACACACCGGAAGAGGTTTCAAATAAGAATCGAACAGAAAAAGATGTAACACCAAGAATTTACTGTCTAAATTTAAGGAATGCAGCACTCTTTAAAGCAGCGCTAAAAAAAAAAGAAAAAAAAAAGACAAATGTCATGGTAAATAATTAGCAATTCTGGATCACTCGATGAAGATAAATAGGAAGAATTAAATTGACTATGAGGCGTCAGTGTGAAATACAAGGTTCCGGAGGCAGCGTCCCCCCACGGACCGGTTTCATGTAAGACAATACTTTCACGGACCGGTCCGAAATAAAAGTATACGACCGGAATAAAAACGAATATAAAGTTTGTTCTCCATGTGCCGAACCAGTTTTGAAGGCTTCGTTGCCTCGTTTGCTAGCCTGTTGCCAAATATGCAGAGCGGTTTTGGCGCATCAGAATCACCTGTAGCGATAAATCCGTATTTTAAGTAGGACTCCTGTTGTTGTCTTTTAATTGTAGTTTACTTCCTCCTGTCTCCTCATTAGGTCTTTTCCCCTTCAAAAAAAGCTATTTAAAGACGTTTTCCTCTCATTTTTGCAAGCTTGAGGGCTTAATTTTTAAAGTAAAGTATCACGTGACTGACACGAGCGTCTTGTCAAGAGACACAGACGCACGGACGGATGTGGCTTGTAATTTTTCAAAATAAAAAAAACTTTCAGTCAATAAATAATCATAAGATATTTTTTTATTCAGTCTTTCTGTGCGGCCCGGTAACAAACCCGCGGACCGTTGGGGGACCACCGCCTTAAGGGCTGTATAATCTTGCTTTTTTTTTCTAGTAACTCATTTTTCTTAAAGCAGCTGTAATTTGTATTTTCAATATATTTTTTTCCCAATCGGTCAAAATATTCAATAAATGCACAAAAGAATGTTTATGTTTATCACACCAACTGTCTGTTAGATATCAATTTAATGACCTCATGTTTAGACTGTTTATAGACGTGTTTGTCTCATCTGTGCTCACAGGTTAACCCATTTCAGCTTGAGCAGTGACGACCTGAAGAGACTGCTAGATATCCTACTACAGGTCCCCCAACTGTCGGACCTGGAGTAAGAGACTGACACTCTCCCACACACTTTAATACCAGCACTAAATCATTCCTCAATGCTGAGCTGATTTGTCTTTTAACTGCAGCATCTCCAGTAGCCATCTGCAAGACAACGGAGTCAAGTGTGTGCTGGATTCTCTGCCGATGATTAAAATCAACAGATATATCAAGTAAGATAGTTAATTTGTTACTGCCGTACATCTATTATGACCGTCATATGTGACTGTGAAGTTCATTGTTTAATTGTTGAATATCATCCAAAATGAAATATACATACTCCCTTTTATTAGCATTCGGGTTATGGTCTTATACTTATTATGGTCTTAAATGATTTTTTCTTCTGCAGTCTGAGCAACAATGGTCTGACCCATCATGGGATGTCGGATGTGGCCAGCACAATGTGCGCCTGTGATAACATCTCTGATGTGAAAGTCAGGTGAGTCTGTGAACTGACTCAGCAAGTTCCTGAGAAGTCAATTCTACTAGTCATTTCTTACTGTCCTCTGGCGTTTGTTTTTCCGACATCTACTGACAGTTTGGGAGCTGATGAGAGGTGTGTCATCTGGTTCGGACAGTACGGAGGTTGTGAAAAAACTCTGAGGTAACCCAAAATTATCTAAAAGTAGAAGTACATACAAGGATATGGTAGATATATACAGATGTGTTTTGTAACAACGACATGAGACTCCTGGTTTGTGTCACAACCTTCAGACAAGTACCACATTTCCACTGTGGTCCTTTGATGTATGAAGCAACTCATCACCGAGCCTCAGAGTACCTCAATAGATCTTTCTCAGATAGTCATTTCAAAGCTCATCAATCTGCATAATAGCTGCTTTCTGTATAAGAAGGGGCATAACATCAGCTGCCCACAAGTAAACCAACAGACAAGAAGTGGCATTGGGGATTTATCATGTGGTTGCAACACCTGGGTTTTGCACGCTGCGGTTTGCAGATTGCGTTACTCAGGAAACACCTTTGAGTAATTCAATGTGTTTTGTTTTTTTCTCTTTCTCTTTTCTTTTGTTTTCTCCCTCTATTCAGTATCCAAGAGAGTTGTTTGGAAAATGACCATCTGCTCAGATTAGCAGAGATCATACCTAACTGTCCCAGTCTGATCAAACTGAAGTAAGTATTTCTTCATGTTCAGACCTGTCAGACCTCTCAGAGGCAGTTTCCCTGCAGTTTTATATTGTGAAGAATTTAGGTTACTTTACATTCAAATTCCTGTTCAAGTATTTTCTCTTAATGTGTCTCAGGGAAGCTCATGACACCGAAAACTATATTATCTAATAACTAATGATCATCTGTAATTGATCCACAGGTTGAAGCATAATTCGCTGCGGCCAGAGCAAATTGAATATTTTGTCAAACTGTTGAACAGCAGTCAGAGAGGATGCGTAGTCAGGTAAGAAGGAGGACAGTAGTAACGTTTGAAATCAGTTGAGAATTGGTTCCTTCACCTTATTTCTCTACTTTCTCTTCATTCTTTTATTTGGCTTTCTTCACACTGACGTTATTTTGTTCATGACTAAACCTGTGTTGGACTGATAAACCCTACCGTGCTGCTGAAATACATTTCCTTCCTCTTCAGTATTGAGGAGTGTTGGATCAGATCTTTGAGAGCAGTTAGTTTGGTGTGTCGTTGCCTGGACGTCAACAGCAACATACACGCTATCAGGTGACATATGAAAGTAAACGCATACATGCACACTCACCTTAACAGTTATAAATATTCCAGCTTACTCTAGAATGTCCCCAAATTATGTTCCCAGTATTTGTCTTATGAGTAACATCCCTAAACTCATTTACTTTGCAGAGTGCATCACACCACACTACACCTGTGTTTGATCCAGTCTACTGAACTGACCTGCGTCAGGTACAACTCTCTCTCTTCATCATCAAACTTTAAAGTGCTCCGAGCTGTGCTGCATCATTAGTGTGTTCTATCGTTTTGTTTCAGTGTTGACTCTGCAGATCCGGAACCATCAGTGGCCACAGAGAAAATAGGGTACTTGTCTTTGAAATGTGCTACTGAAAGCTTTAACTTTAGCTGTGGACCTGAATCTGGCAGACAGGAGCTACAACGGCTTGTTTCAGACAATGAACTAAGAGGCTGCATAAAGGGCCAGAACAAGACAAATAAGGACGTATTTTGTAACAGTGAATCATGCAAATCTTCTCTAGTGGAGTCCCAGAATAAAAATAAAGAGTTTGAAATTATCATAAGTCTCCTTTAATCATTTGCTGTACAAGAAAATGATTTTACATGTTGTACTGTTAAAACTTGTAAAAACAATCATTATACGTCTCAGTAGCTCATAACAGCAGGAAAACAATATGAACGTCATAGTTACTGGAAATTGTACATTGTTTATTGGGAGCTGGCGTTAACCTCTCGTCTCTTCTCTTATAGCCTTGTGGACTGCGCAGTCGTTGGGTTCCAGATTTCGACTATGAGAAGCATCATCCAGAGATGTCATCTACTGACAGAGCTGGAGTTAGTACTCTCCCTTTGCTGTATGAATATAATGACTGAACACAGTGAATAGCATGCAATGACATGCTTTGGAATTAAGAAAGAAATTAAAAATAGCACTATTGTTGTCATTGCTTATAGTTTTTCCCACAACAGCCTGGGTAAAGAGGGAGCTGAGTTCCTCTGCTCTGTTCTGCCTTCGCTGCCAAATCTCACTTCTGTCAGGTTAGAATTTTCTCACATTTACTTTACTTTATTTTCCAAAAGCTGTTTTGAAGTTCTAAAATGACAAACGCTATTTTCTTTTCCAGTATTGGCTCCAGAGAGCCTTGTGTGGCCGGGGCTCAGACGCTCTCAGAGGCCTTGCTGCAGTCGAAGGCCATCCAGAGCTTTAAGTGAGCGCCACACACA
This sequence comes from Macroramphosus scolopax, assembly GCA_901007825.1. Taxonomy (NCBI): domain Eukaryota; kingdom Metazoa; phylum Chordata; class Actinopteri; order Syngnathiformes; family Centriscidae; genus Macroramphosus; species Macroramphosus scolopax. The sequence continues at coordinate 49,530 of CAAKHC010019658.1, read as the reverse complement.
CGGGCACACTTTATATCCTTATTTTCTATTCCGTTCCTCTCAGTGACTCTTTCTGCAGACTGTGAATAAAGACACTGATTGCGAGGTTCATATTGGGTCATATGTATGTTTCTCAGGCCGTCTGGCAGCCAGCCATTAAAACCTTCCCTTACCAGGCCTCGTCTTTTTTCTCTTCCTCACAGTCTGTCAAGTCATGTGATTAGTGACAAGGCAGCTCAGATTCTGACCAAATTGTTGCCCCGTCTCAAATCAGTCAGGTAAGCATTCAGTAACATGCTGTGTGTCTTTTGAAATCCAACTCCCAACTATTTATTATATTATTCTTAGTTGTTCTTATCTTGTGGAACATATATGTGTGATTGTTTTGAATAAATAATCTTTCCATCATCCCATATGTGTCACCATTTGTACTTTTCTTCTCTAGTCTGTCCCATTGTGCATGGTCAGTCACTGGAGGGCTGCAGCTGGTCAAAGCATTGGGGCAGTGTGTCTGTCTGGAAGGCCTCTGGTAACACACACACACACACACACACACACATGCACGTACATTAACATGTGTGTAAAAATGTTTGAACACGGACTGTGTGGCCTCTAACGTCTCACTGTGTTTGTGTGTGCACACCAAGTCTGGACACTGTGTCTCTGGGTGAGGACAACATCTCGTATCTGGCTCAAGCACTCAGGAAAATGCACTCAATACACAGTCTCAAGTAAGAAACACCATGTTGTGTATTAGATTAAACACATGGTTAAGTTGTTTGGATTGTCAGCACAGATTCATAACGGTGCTCTCAGAACCGCATGCTGAGTTCTTGAAATGCGATCTGTTTACACGGCTCCTAATGCCATGTAGTTAATATCATTAATTTAATACTGAAATGCGATTTCAGGCCAACATCTATTTCTACTGCTGCAGTCCGCTGATATACTTTAATAACAGTTATTTAGCACCACTCTAATAAGCTGTTCTATTTATGAGGCAATGAATTTGCTTCCCTCAGGGCTGCAGCTTACCATACCAGCATGTCATCAGCTCTGCCTGAAACCTAGTATGAATGAGCAGAGTCTCATCCAAGTTTCTCCTTCTTCTTCCCCTCCCAGAACTCTCATAGTGCTAAGCTGTAAATGTGTGCTCGTTGATGAGCATCCAGGTCAGACATCATGGCCCTATTAGAGATACTTATAAAGTCTGTAAAGACATATCTTGACTATGTGATATTCGTTCTCTAATGATGCATTCAATGTGACAAATGCATTTTTTTAACAAGGCCAGATTGCGTTGTTAAGTGGTAAGATTGATGTGTCTATGTGTGTTTGCCAGGCTGAATGAGATTACCACAGGGACAGGCCCACCAGACACAGACAACTTGCTGGATCTCCTTGCTGCAATGGAGGGCCTCAAACAAATGGAAGAGATAGAGTGAGTATTGCACACATGCAGAAGGTTAGTGTCGTTTCAATCCATCACATCATCAATGATGTGGGATGTCTGCTCTGTTGTGTGGTTGCAGGTTGAAAGGATTGAGGATGGCTGATAGAGGAGTAAGATGCTTGACCAAAGTCCTTCGTCGCTGGACGGAACTTAGAAAGATCAGGTAAGCCGGATTGTTGGATCCCCATCCTGTCAGTCTCATCACCATGAAGTGCGTTTCTTTATCGCGTGACGTATCGATGCATTGTTGTGTCTTTACTTTACTGAGTCCTATTTAAGTACTTGTAAATGTTTCGATGCTCAGTAATCTCCATGCAGAGCCAAAAAGCTGCAGGGACTCTGAGCAAAACTAAAAGCTGTCGCTATAAAATTAACAGTACAGAGTAAACTCTCAACCCCTTAACGACTTGACCCGGATTACGCACCCAGATAGTCCATTGTTTAATTTATTTGATAGATAGGACATGCCCAATAAACATAACCACATAACTTATTTTTATAAATGATTTAACCTTTCCAGTGACCTGCTGCTCCAGTACTTGTAGGCTGATTTCAAGAGTACAGCTAAGCTGTACCAGAACATCAAATGCTTCCGCTCTGCATGATCTGTCTTACTCATGTGAAACGAGAGCCGCTCAAAGCTTGCAGGCCATTTTATTAAACTGCCACTGCCCTCTTTAGGGCCAACACCTGTTCCCACTTGGCAGCTGCTTCTTCCTCCCCAAGGGTGGGACTGGCGGTCACACATGGCTTAATTATGTTCATCTTCATTATCATTACATGTTATGTTATTGTTGTACATAAATATCTCAGATAGCTCTTTCAGCTGCAAATAGAAAGGTCACTGTGGATTTTATTTAAATTTTTGACTTTTGAGCCACCCAGTGGTCATGTAGGAGAAGACAGTGTGGCAAAGAACAATGCACGCTGTCTGAGGATCGTAGGGAGGCGGGCCTTGTGTCCTCTCTTCTCATTCCTTTTCACCAAGACCTGCAGAGAACTTAAAAATATTGTTCATGTGTGTGTTTGATTTGCAGTCTCTCAAAGAACGATATTAGTGATCAATCGGGTGACGAGCTGCTGGAGGCTTTGGGGAGCTGTATGAACCTCGAGGAGCTCCAGTAAGGACACAACATTTTCTAGTGTGTTGCTTGTATGCGCTACTACAGATCTTATTATATATATTTACAAATTTGAATCATGAAACAATCAGATCAGATTAACAGCTTCATTGTTCCTTCCATAAGGTTTAGCTTTCTAAGTTATATTTCATTTGGAATCAATATATTTATTCAAAACAGAATAATAAAAAGTGACACATCCTATTTGTCAGTGGAGATTCAGAACATTTGTTTCCGTTCTCCTGCAGTCTGTCTGGTAACTGTCTCGGTGATCGCACGGCAGCCAGGATGGCCCTTGTTCTGCCCTCACTGACACACCTCACAGTGTTAGAGTAAGTCCCACCCACACTTTGATGTTCCTTTTGGCATTGATTACATTTACCCGATTTGCTTTGAGGTGTATGATCTCCATGCTTGTGTGTCTTTTTCAGTATTGCAGAAAACAGATTCAGCTATGAAGGATCAGCGAGTCTTTCCAAAGTAATAAAGTGCATGAAAAGCCTCTCCAAGATCTGGTAAGACACCTCAGCATCTCCTGAATCAACACCCAGATCGATGAATAGATTCACCCTGGTTTATGAATAATACGTTTCTTTTCCATATATGTCCTTTCAGTCTGACGTTTGTTGGGACGTCACAGCTGTGTGCCGTAGTTGCCAGTCTGTCTTTCTGCCCTGTCATACAGGATGTGGGGTAAGGTGACTCATTAACTGTCAGGAAGTGGAAATTAAAAACAAATGTTACAGTCACTTGGGGGAAAGTGAGAAAAGAATTCCGGTGACTTCTTTATAAGGGAAATCTACGTTGTTTTGTCTCCTGTGGTCCAAACTTTTTCATGTGTTTTCAGATGTTTACCTCATTGAGGAATTGATGTAGACACACTCCAGTCAATTTGTTGAAATATTTAAGGAATATTTACATTTTTTTTTTTTTTGTGGCCGCAGCTGTAGCTCAACATTCCTGCAAGCTGAATGCTTGAAACGCCTGAACAAACAGGAAGTGACATTACTAAGAGCCCTCTAGGCCAAAAAGAAAGTCAACTGCCAAAATCTTTTATTGCATCTATTCATTAGTCATAAACACAGATGAGAAAAACAGTTAGATCAGACTGGAAACTGGAACACCTGTTATTTTTTTGTCACTTCCCTTAAAGGCATCAGTAAGGGCACATTGCTTAAATATATTTTTAAAGTTTCACAACTTGCCCTGGTTGGTAAACGATGTTAACTTGTTGTTAAAGCTCATTAATCAGTAAATTCACTTGATGAACTTTGACATGCATGTATGCATGTTATTGTTAAACATGTATATGAACCCTGTGTGCCGCTCCGTCTCTGTGTCTCCAGTCTGGGATGGAATAACTGTGGAGATGAAGTGGCGCTGGAGTTGGCCAAAGTTCTGCCTCTCTGTCAGAAGCTGACCAGAATAGAGTGAGATTGCTTAGAACACGCACACACACATTCACACACACACGTTTGTACAACTATCTCAGTGAGGATTTTCATTTGCACACTGCATTTCCTCGCCCCAACCACCACAACTAAGTGCCTAACCCCAACTGTTCAAAGGTTTTCAGAAATTGATAAATTGTTCCTCACAAAAAAACACACACACACACACACACTACTTCTCTTACTATCATTATTTTGGTTACTTTAGGATCATATTCCTCCATTTCATTGAGGTTTTGTCTTAATGTTTCTTCTGTCTGGTTTGGTGTGTGTGTTTATTTCCTGCAGCCTGGAGTCCAACAGTGTGAGTGCACTTGGTGTGGAGGCCCTGGTTAGAGCCTTGCAGGCATGTCCTGCTCTGGAGCTCATCAGGTCAACTACAAACCTTTTCTTTTTAATGCTAGTTATGAAACTTTGAATAAGTTATATTTGGATTTTTTTTAAAAATACATTTAAACAACTTTTCCACCACTGTGCTTTTCAGGCTGTGGAACAACAAAGTCTCTGCCACCGAAGCCGAGAGTCTCCGTCTCAGGGACAGGAGACTGAATTTCTCCTCCACTTAATGGGAGCAATGTTCAAAATTAACATTCCTTCTCATCAATGTCTGCAAATGTTGCCAGCTAGCAGTGCATTTGCATGCATGCCTTTAACTATGCAATGAAACATTAAGGTCAGGTATTATTTTGCACTTTTAGTTGTTTACAAGTATTAGAGACCACAGTATTGAAAGCACAACACATCATGAACCCACAGTGAAGGCATACCCGGGGGGTCATGCTCTACTGCCCCCTATTGCCGGCTCTAATGAAGAGTCTAGGTTGTGGTCTCTAACCAAATTCCGTATTTATATCTGCTGTTGTCGTGAACAATTTATTTATTTTGCTGTAATTTAAGCTGTCTCTTTTTTTTTTTTTTTTTTACTTAATTGGTTTAAGATGATAATATTGACTGTTTGATGACTTGTATATTTCATGGCAGCAACAATTACAGATTGGAGCCTCACCACTGACACGTCTTCTGTTTGTAGCTGTGCTTATAATGTAAAGATGACGCTTTAAGTTCTCACTTTAACCAGTGGTCCTCATTTCATTCATTCATTCATTCATTCATTCATTCATTCATTCATTCATTCATTCATTCATTCATCCATTCATTCATTCATTCATTCATTCATTCATTCATTCTTTCATTCATTCATTCATTCTTTCATTCATTCTTTCATTCTTTCATTCTGCGTTGCACTGAGATATCTATTAAACAATAAAACAACATTACCCTGAGTTTTTGTCTTTATTTATAATTTCCATAACAGTTGATCTCTCTTTATTTGTCCCTGTTATTCTTTCCCAGTTCAATTTTAATCCGTGTTATTCCTGTTATCTTATATAAAACACTTACATGTTTTAACAGAGTCAGACATCCACAGAATATTGTATAACAGGCTCTGTGTTTGGCTCTTATGTTAGTAATGATATGTAGAAGACACAAGCACAAACAATCTATGAGGCAAAATCTAATGAAACTGGTTATCAAACACCATGTCATACAATTAGCTTACATTTAATAGCAACATATATCTCACCCCTTAATCAACTATGCTCAATAAGAGTTCATTAATAGAGATACATATTAACTGAAAATGTCCTCATAACTTAAAGTTTCTTCAGTAGATGAACAGCATGATCAACCACCTCACTTTTAAGCTCCACATACTGTAACTTTAGAAGATATATACAGTATATGAGAAAAGGAGAATAGAGTGAGAGGAAGAACAGACATGTAAAAGAGCATTATCTTTTTTTACCTGCAGAGACAACATATATATTTAGTCCTTTTCCTCCTTGCATTGAATGTTCTGCTGATTCTGACTAATGCCAACAACAGTAGCTGGCACTTTGTCTGTCTGTGATGACGTTAGGCTGACCGCAGTCACAGGACTGCCTTTCATTCATGTTCATCTGGCGCCCTCCTGTGGTTGAAACTGGTAGTGCATGTGTGTTGCGACTTCTGCAGTTTTCCTGTTTTGAGGGTTCATAGATGTAAATACAAAACACTCATAGTAAAACCACGTGTTACTACTGATTCTCTGCCCTGTTATTATTTTTAAAGTAATAATAACAGTAATAAAATCTAAGTCCAGTTTGTAATTATGACTCATTTTTATGTATTGATATGAATTGTCAAAGCTTGTTGGGGGGTAATATGGCTGCAGTGTGTTGAAAAACAAACAAACATAGTTGTGATACCTGGATTAACCACAAGAGAGTGCCCGGGAAACAACATATTTGCATCAGATTCATACTGAGGAATTCCAGAAGCCTCAATTTAATATTTAATATGTACATTATCAGCTGTCTTATGGGTCCTGCTTTATTATATGATTTAGTGGTTCTGTCTTGTAAATGAGCCCTTGGTGAAACCCGAGTTCCAAAACATCCAAGCATTTCAGTTTTACATTATTTCATACTTGCAGAGATATTCAGAGTTGCATTCTGTTTTTCACCTTTACTCATTTGACCAAAAAAAGGCAGAGAAAGACATGTTCCGCTTATTTTACGGATAAATAAAACAAAATAAAAAAAAGTTACTTTCTTTTAAAGACTCCTTTTGCATTCCTTTTTTTTTCTTTCCCATAGTTATAGAGGCATACATGAAAGACAAAATTGTTAGAAAAATTAAAAATAATGTTTTAAGATGTGCCAATGCTGTGGTTTAGGTCTGGTTAGGGTTTAGTAAAGATCATGGTTTGGGTCTCTTTTAGGCACATAAGGTCTGCATTTCTGTCCAACTCACATGCTTAACTAAGGTTAGGTCGTGACAAGCCTCTTCCATTAGGGAAATATCTTTATTTCCCCAGAAGATAATGACATTGGAGGTCATAGCCTACATTAAAAGTGATGGCCGTATAGCCATGCCAAAATTCCCCTCCCTGGGTCTTTTTGTTGTGTATGATGGCGGAATGCAGACACACAGACTGAGGCCTCTTACAGTATATTTGATGTGTCTTTATTTGTTTAAAGTACAATTAGCCTGGGGCAAGGTATCCTCCCAGGAATACACAATGAGTGTTAAGAAATACTTTCTATATGCATTCTCTGAGGGGAACATTGCATTAATTGGGGCCCAGTAGCTAATGTTTGCCTCTTGGCCACATACCAGGTTAATTTGGCCATG
>CAAKHC010019658.1:31690-42123 GCA_901007825.1 Macroramphosus scolopax | reverse complement strand
ACTTCCGGTGTAGAGCTTTCTTACAACTGTTAACTTGACGCAGCTCCGTCCATCAGTGGCGCTGGGAGAGAGAAGACCGTCAGCCTCCCGAGGATGAATTACTCTCACTCACTGTTGCGCTTTCCAGGATACTCGGGATAACATGGCAACAGCAACTTCATTGTTTGCTCATTTGTAAGAAACAAAAAGTGGAATTACTGTGCACAGTAATCAAAGACAAAGCCAACTGCAAAGCGGCGAAGAAGTTGGACGTCATTTCACTGAGGTGAGTGTGAGATCAGTTTGCATCTTCATTTTTGTAGATTTAACTCTTAGCTGCTGTGTGGCAGATAGGAGACATTATAGAGTCTGTTATTCTCAGTTAAGTAGTACAATGTGCAGCATGCTGGTTAAAGAGGTGAAACAGTGTGAGGTTTGAGGGACTGAAGGATGTGTCAGTTTCCTGAACACCTTAACAGGGTTAATATCAAAGGCAACATGCAAGATCGAGAGTTCCTGCCCTCCTGTGTTTGTATTGTTTTTTCATTGATTTGTGTACACAGAGCAGAGGTGCAAACACCTGGCCACCTAGACATTACCTGCAAAAACAAAACATAATACCAACACAGAAACAGAGCCCACCAGACTGATGGTGTGTGAGAATTTGTTTATGTGAGCGTGTAAGTGCAGTTCATCATGACTGGAAAGAAAAGGATGGAATACAGTAGGGAAGCTTAAGGAATGACATCATTTGGATTGGACTAAATAATAATCATAATTAAATATAAAAGAAGAAAAGGAGGCAAAATCTGGCAAAAAAAGTAAAAAACTAAGAGGAGAGAGATTAAAAAGAAAAGAAAAAAATGATTTGCTCTAATCAGTTTCTATTTCATCTTCTATTTAAGTTGTGAAATATCCAAATGATAACTGTGGACAGTGTATCCTTCATTTCTGTGGATGTGAATATGGCTGACAGGTCATGCAATTAGACTTAATGACTACTGTCAACAAGTTTGAGCTGCAACAGACCATCTCAGGATCACACCAGCAGCAACGCCAGTGGTGACGTTCCTGCCCAGGAGTACTCAGAAGTCATTACTTCATCATTACATAAGTACTGAGTACGCATTACTATATTATTACACCAGGCTCAATAGTCATTACTGCATCATTACCTGATTACTCAGTAGTCATGACTGTAACAGGAGCACTCATGAGGGTCAGTCAACAGCCATATTGACGTTACACTGTTTCTTTCAGTCAGGTAAGTTCAGGGGCAGAGTGCAGTGACCACACCCGTTTAGTAACATTCATTTTTAATCTCAACTACACATTTGAAAACATTTGTGATTGCATCTCACACAAGCAGCTTACATGTTGTTTTTCTCCACAATCAGCTACTAAACGTGTCCTGAAGGAGGGTGACTCAGGTGGATGTGTAGTGTGGCTAGTGTGGTTATTGGGTGTTTTGTAATGCACTAAAACATCCAGCATAGAGTTGCTCCACTGTGGCGTTCAACATCTACATGGTCAGTATATAACGGCAGGCCAGGGAGGTGATAAGGACTTTAGTAGCAGCTCATAATTTCCAATGGAGATTGTACAGCAAGTAATGTCAGCAGATGCTGGATATTGGAAGACATTAAGATTGTAATTCTCCTGCCTGCAGCCCTGATAGTATAGAAACATCCTTGTTTGTGTTTCTATCTGATGAAACTACAACAAATGATTGAAAAAAATGCAGCACTTTGCCAGAAAAAAAAAAATAAACAGCCCAGTGCCCATAAGCTGTGGAAATATTTCCTCTCTTGATAACAGCTGGTAGTCAATATGCATATTTTTTTTGGCACACAGTGTTAGTAAAACCATGCATGAACCCGCAGTGTCTGTTATTGTTTGGTGCTGACAGACCTTTTGTGTTCTAAGCATACAAATTCCAGCCTGTGTGTACATTCTCATTCCATTTCTTCATTCTGTTTTAATGCATTCAGCTGCTTTTTCATTTTATTTTTCAGTACATCCGATCATCTGGTCTCGAAGTTAAAGCACTTCTCGCGGCTTGTTCTATCTCTTTGTCTGTTCAGCACTCCATAGAAACCGGAGCCGTGATTGACAGGCCTTTTAATATAACCAGTAAATACCAGAGTGAATCAGAGTGATAATGAACAAACAACTGAGGGAATAAATCCCAGAACAATGAAAAAAAACAACAAGCGTTCACCATCTATGAATGACTGAGTAAAATGAATGAACATGTTGATTTGGGATTTTGAGTCCATCACCACTGCCGGTGTGACATCACACGAGCAGAGCGGGAGGAACATGCTGGTTATGACACGTTTGTATCTTAGCAACAGACAGCATCCTTTTGGCACGCCGCTCTGTGAACAAAAGCCTCCTCATGGACTCAAGGTGTGTTATGTTGTTTGTCTTAAAGCAGAGGAAATCATTTCAAATATAAGTTCTTACCGGGAACAACATGTGTGGTCGACACACGTCTTATCACACTGAAAGAACTGTTCTGAGATGCACGTGTGTTTTTTCCCTTCATGTCTCTTTCACTCGTTGCCCAAGGCTTTTTTCAATGTCTGAGTTTCAGTGATGGCTTTGATTTGTGTGTTTATGTGTGTATGTGCATGTGTGTATGTGTGTGTGTGCTCTTCATTATTTGCAATACCGTTGATATTGTGTGGGCTTCCAGGGGGCAGCTTTGACCTACACCAGGGTCATCATGCACGCCAGGGGCCACGCACCACACGCTGTGTGTTTGTTTACATCTATACTTTACTCGGGGGGGCTGTTTCTAGAAAAATAGTGTCATTAGTCTAATTAAACAGGAGTCACGAGGGCTGTAGAACCCCATGTGAGATATTGTAATTTTGGCTTATTGATTATGTTTGTTAGACGTTTAATTCTGACAAAACCTTGACAAAGTTACCTTAATAAGACAAATGCCTTTTAAACCATTGTTTTAGTTATCTACCTCTGTTTACCACTGCTCTCTAGGAACAGATAAGGACAGATATCGAACCCAGTGAGCTTCTAGCTGCAGTGGTTTTGTCATTAATGTGTGATTTTCTAATCTAGTACACACAACGATCACCTGCCACTGTAACGTCTGGCCAGTTTAGACCAAAGATTCACAGCCAGGCTAATTGAAACTTCCAACTACTTGCGACGCTCAGGTCTGCTCCACTCTGAAACCTGCCAGTTTACACCACAGCAACTAAACGTGTGAGAGCATCGTTTCCATAGCAATGACTCTCCATACTTCTGACACAAAGCAGAATAAAAGAGGATTTTCTGACAGCCATTTGCAATGTGACACAGGGCAGTTTGTTTGCTGATCCTGTCATAGAGACAATTTTCGCTTGACCCCAAATGTCTGAAAGGCCAAAAATATCTGGTGACAGCGGATGCTACAAGCTGATGGTCCAGACAAGATCAGCTCTGCTGCTGATAGCGTTACAGCTGCAGCCGCGGACAAGGACAGGGGGACTGAGCAGTGTCTTCATCACTGTGCCCTGTCCTGCAAACCTGAAAGGGTTCTCCTCCTTTGGACCATGCCCCCCCCCTCCCTCCATGTCCAATTCAACATCTTTGTTATACTGGTTCTAAGGACACGCACAGTCAGGAACAGACGATTTGAGACAATACGAAGGTTTGTATGAAACATAAGCAATCTTCATTTTCTTTCCTCTGTTTTCTCTCCTTCAAGGGGGATAATCTGCGACCTCAGAAAATGGCCTACACTCTGGGCTCGGCCACCGAGGGTCAGACACGTGGTGTCGGACCACAGCACTGCGTCACACGAGTTGAGCTATCCGTCACAGCAACCAGCCTGCTGGACCGTGATGTAGCCTCAAAGTCGGACCCATTCTGTGTTCTCTTCCATGAAGTGGATGGAAACTGGGTCGAGGTAAGTTTGGGGAGATGACAGAACAGCAGGAAGAGGATAGAGGGGGCCAGAAGTAGAGGATAATATTCAAAGAAGAGCTGTGTTTTGTCTCCATGAAGCAGGTGGAAAATTGAGAGGAAATATATATTAGCATTTAGATCACAAGGAAGGAGTCCGACCCTTTTGGGTTCTTCTCCATGCTGTGTATTTCAATGCCAGGGACATGGAGGGAACTAACTTGGAAAAAATAATTTAAAATAAGATGAAAGATGTTGGGAGCGCTCTCAAGGTCTCGTCCGCCATGCCGGCCCTTCCAACAAAGGAAGAAGACTGCAGGGTTTGGTCTGTTGGAGCCTCTGGTCTGCATCGCATTGTAGACATTTTGTTGTGAGACAAATCCAAACTCATGATGTCACGACCATCTGGCATGACCACTGGCGTGCTGAGCCTCGTAGGACGCTGCAAGATTCGTGACAATGTTCCAATGATTGAGAGATGAGAGACAATCAGATTGTCAGCCTTCTTAAAGGCGCTATTAGGGCTGCAAATATATATATAATATATATATATATATATATACTTACTGGTTCGGAATATCAACTGACTACACAACATGTCAGGTCGTTAATACTCTGATTGTGCAACAGGCACATTTGGACAGCTTGAATGGTAAAACAGAGAAACAGGGAAAGAAGAAAATAGTATGTTGGTGCAAAACTATAAAAGGAACATTTGAACCTGCTTTGAATTTGCACATTACATCAGTATAAATTTAGACCAACTTTGCCAAAAAGTTATTTGTAAAGTGCAGAATACTGCAGGACATGGAGGGAAATGTCAAGTTAAGAAGTGTGATTACTGATATTCTGTATGTAATATAAACTGATCAGGTTTACTATTGTTTACTATTTACTAAGGCTAATATTACAGCCCTGCAATAAACCCCCCCCCCTGGATGAGGATGATAACGTTATAACGTTCAGTGTATTATAATGCTACGATGCTTTTATTTGCAAAGGGATGCAGGAAGTGTTGAGTTTGTATTTATAGAATAAAGGGCCGTCCCCACCAAGTAAACAACTATAAAGATAACAACGTGACCCTCCACACTGAGGGGACACATGCAGAATCTGTGCATGATGGGTTGTGTGGAAAAAGAAAAACAGACGCTCCCAATGAACGCGGCTGGGAAGCCGGTGTGTGTGTAGGCTGCTGCCTCGAGGCATTTCTGTAGTGAACAACTGGTCACCAGGGCAGGCCGGCTTTTTGTGTGCATGTCTCTGTGTTTTCCTGCATCTGTGTAGGCGAACACCTCGGGTAATAGTTAGCTGTCGGTCAGCAGGGCATGTGGCTCAGAAGTGAAATTGCCACTGGTTACTATGGTTACAGCTTGGGAAACAAAAGCGTAGTCCTTCTGAAGTGAGGGAATGATGAAGGATGGCCAAACCTTTGGTTGGATATTATCCACAGCTTTCTGTTCTGTCACTCACCAGCAGGCTTTCACATTTTCTCTAATCCCCGCCTGTTAATTTGTCTCCTTCCTCCTTTCTCCGATTGTTTTTCCTCCTCTTCGTCACCAGTCTTTCCCCAATGCCCATCTCAGTTCTATCTTGTGAGATAGAGGTGTGAGATGCAGCTGGGTGCATCGGCGGAGTGAGAGAGACAGAGGGAGATTATGAGAGGGCAAAAGTGTGATATAAGAGGTGTTAGAAAGAGAGTGGAGAAATGGAGGGAGAGAAAGATCGGGTGAGGGGAAAATTAGCGAGAGAAAGAGGTGAAGATGACACAACGGAGAGGTGAGAATGTGAATGTGAGCCCCCGATGGAGAACGAGACAGAACAAGAGGAGGAGGAAGGAAAGTGGTTAATGGATTCAAATCTGATATAAAAACAAATGATAGCAGCTAAAGCTGGTGTGAGAGAGGCTGATGTGCTTCCACAAATACGGATCTCATCTCTGAACATGACTCGTCCCCCAGTCAGCAGACCACTTAGGCTACTTTCCAAATCCGCTGTTTATTTTCTCCCCGAAACTCCAAATCCCGATACTGATCTCAACACGTGTCATGGACACATACATATGACTGTAACTGCAGTTTAGAGCTCCCAGGCACTGGGATGACTTCCTGCATGCAGACGAGGTGCTGAAATCACTGACTCTAGAAGAACATCTGTTAGTTTTCTACTTTAAAGAGCCTCAGTTGCTTTGGAAGCTAAAACTGTCCCCACATTAGAGGATAATCGGGCAGATTTGGTGTCCGATTCACTGCTTTGAAAACTGCTGTTCGGTTTTTCCTGATGATCGATTCCCTGAAATTATATGTAGCTTGTCGATTGTGTGTCATCGACGACCTGAAAACATGTTGAACAACAGAATAACACGGTAGGCCGCCTTGAAACATGAAAAGAGATAACAGAAGGCGGGTGAAGCAGTAAATAGACAAACAGTTGGACGTCCTATTTGATATTTAGTCTTCATGTTTTTGGCAGAAACTGTTGCACCCAACTGTTCAGTAGCAGAGTTGTTTCAGTTGCACATTTTTTTCTCATTTATCTGATAGACCTCAGATACCAGATACAGAAAAAAAATTGCACAGAAATAGGTTGAAGTGCCACAAGAGTCTGATTAATTCCCATAATCTAGTGAACCAGGTCCAAATCCACAGTGACACAAATATGGGGCATGCACTGTCAGGCTGCTGTGATGCCCCAGGAATTCAAGTTTTTTAAGCTCCAAAGTGCTGCTGTGTTGTGCTGCTCCTCCCGTGCATCCGACGAGTGGATGAGTGCCGTGAGCACTCTCAGCTGGCCGAAGCTTTAAACCTTTTTTCCTGACGGAGAGCAACGTGTACATTATTCTTTTAGAGACGAGCTCCAATAGGGGTGAATGTAAGAGGTGCATTATGTGGGAGTTACTATTGTTCACACACACATGGTGAGTTCCACCAATATGGTGGACTGAGCAACCATCACTGTCATCAGTGGGGATGTTTGTCCATCAGAGACATTAGTGTGGCTCCGCACCAAAACAAAGCTTGATAACACTTGTTTATCCAGCTGTATCAGCTCTGTGTTGACGGTGGTCAGTCAGCTGTGTCCGGCCTAGTTCCAATTAGCTCATTTAAATTCAACCGCCGTCCCCTCCCAACATTGAAGCACTACTTTGCCACACGCTATTATAGAATGTTTAGACAATTATTGTAATTGCAAATATATCTTCTGCATTGAACCCGTCCTGTATCGCCGAGTGGGCAGCCGGGGACGGAGGATTATCTTCATACCCTAACATGACCAGGGTGTTTGGAGGCAGCCAGCTCAGGAATATAAGCTGAATGATATTTGAAAATACCAAAAGATTCTAATTCAGGAGTGGTGACAGGCTAGACACATCCTGACCTCATCTACTGGTGGATGAACACATCATGCAGTGTGTTCTGGATGAGTCAGCCCGGAGAGTAGCACGGTCAGCGAGTGTTAGTCATCCAACCACCAGGGCCAATAACAGGAGACTCCTCAGATCGGTCTGTGTGCTGTACGGACTGTTTTTTTTGGGGGCGACTTAAGAGCTCATCGTATCTCAAAGATGGATCCATCTGTGAGGATGAAAAAAAGTGAGTTCTATGTTGGCAGGGTTTTACCACCTGAGTGCCACGGAGGGAAAGAAATGTGTGGAGGAATTGTGTTCAAGGCACAGCCGCTACTAGGACCTGAAGTTACAGGTTCATGGGACAGGAGCACCCGGAGGGTTAGCAGCAGGCTAACACCTACGGTACTTCATTGGTTCCGCGCTTCTCTTAGTGGTTATAAGATGGAGAAGTCATATTGATTATCCAGTGGTAAAACTGTAACGTCCAGGCAACCAAGCGGCTTCATCTTAAACTGCTGAGGTCACTCAGTTGGGACAGAAAAGAAAGATGGAGGTGGAGAATTAAAAGACAAACATCAAATATCTGCATAGGCTAAGCAGAATGAGACGATCGTCACACTATTACAGCACAATTAACTTTCATTGTTTAAAGAGATATCTCCTCCTTCTCTTGTGTTTTAGCTTGGCCGCACCGAGACAGCTGTGAACAACTTGAACCCCGTGTTCGGAGTGAAGTTCCAGGTGGACTACCACTTTGAGGAGATACAGAAGCTTCGCTTCGCCATGTTCGATGAAGACAAGTGTGCCACGCAGCTCTACGAACACGACTTCTTGGGAGAATTCATCTGTACGCTTGGAGTGGTAAGCAATGTTTTCTCTTTTGTAGTCCACAATTGCATGTTCACTTGTATCGGTGTAGAAACAGGCTAGAAGACAGATGTTCAGCGCCTCGCTATAATGATTGTCCTGTATTCTCTACTAGATTGTATCCAATAAGAAACTTCACAGACCTTTGATCTTGGCCAATGGGAAGCCAGCTGGCAAAGGGTCAATCACGGTGAGAAACTTGACTTTTTAAACTCTCTTTCTGTCTTTCCTTCTCTCCTGTGACGACACACAAACATCCAAGGTTGCCATCGTTGGTAATGTGTGCAGAGTCGACGTATTGGTTGATGATCACGACAGTGACGATGAAAGTGGACTTGAGGTTCCCTTCGTTATCCCTGTTTATCCTGCTGCTGTCACTGTTTATGTTTCCCAGTGTTTCTGCTGCAGCTGATGTTGTGCTGTAATGTTATTTTAGATTACAGCTCAGGAGCTGTCTGACAACAGAATCATCACTCTGACCTTCAGTGGGCGTAAACTGGATAAGAAGGTAGGCGGGTGGACCCCCACGCACAATCAGGAAACACAGACACACAAACTCAGAGTGAATTAGAGCAACACACCATACTTACAAGTTGTCACGTCCCCATACGACCCCCCTCTCCACCATGGTGACCTGGAAAAGGACAGGTCGCACAAATAATGGGCTATCAGGTGCAGTCATAATTAAAAACTATAAAAATGTACGCTGAATTTGGGAATTTTTTGTATCCAATTTTGGTTGTAGCTGCCGGCACTGCTGGGTGAGAGACAGCAAGGCTTGAATTGTGATTTGAACTAATGGTGACGTGTGCCAGCTGTGCACTCTCTGGTTGAACCACCTGGCGACGTACAGCGCACATTAATTATCACTGTGTGTTTTATCAGAATAATTATTTCAGATAAGACCAATCAGCAGTTTTCAAACTGTGATGATACACGTGTTGCAGTTCAGCTGAGGACAAACAAAAGAACTTTACCAACCTTGGGTCTCTGTTCTTTGCAGGACTTCTTCGGGAAGTCGGACCCCTACCTGGAGTTTCACAAACAGGGGGAAGATGGCAAATGGATGCTGGTGCACAGGACAGAGGTGAGTCAAGGGTGGAGATTAAAAAACCCTCATTTAACTGTCAGGTCAGGTGGTAAATGATGGGCTGCGAAAGAAACAGCCCCACATTTATATTGTTCTGCTGTGGCTGCGACTGCATCGTACTTTTGTCTGCTGCTGTATAATTTCATTATTAAATGTCTTTGTGTCTGACTCCAGGTCATAAAGAACACTTTAGATCCAGCGTGGAAATCTTTCACCGTGCCCCTCATTTCTCTCTGCAATGGAGACGTGGACAGAAACATCAAGGTAGATTTCATGTTGATATATTGACTTTCTGCTTAACTGTTACAACGAGAATGGAGGAAAGTGATGTCATCATTGATTGATACCATTGATACCCTGATGGTTTCATGTGTTCTACACAATAACAGGTCCTGTGCTACGACTACGATAACGATGGAGGCCACGACTTCATAGGAGAGTTTCAAACCACGGTTGCCAAGATGAGTGAAGCCCAGAACTCGGCGGAGGTGAAACATGTTTGATATTAGAGTGTGTTTGTCAGGAGGTTTCCCTAAACTATTGCTGATATGCATTGAGCATTATGGTCCTGCTGGTCTGTTATTGTATCTGTAGCTGTTACACCCTTCATTTCCTGAAGCTGTACCGTAGCTCCTGACCCCATCTGAAGGCTTAATGGTTTTATTTTGAAACATTAAACCATTTATTTTTAAAATCTGGTCGTGTTTCTGATCTTGCAGTAAATAACCGTCACTGACCAAGAAATTTGGTTTTATTTTATCTCAACTCTGCCCCAAACCTGCTAATTAGCAGTCTGAGTGCAGTTAGTTCCACCCATCAAAAATGAAGTTGGAACAATTAGTCATAGATTTTTCACACATTATGGCCACAGAGAACTTGCTTGGATCTGGAGTCTGAGCTGCCAATAATTAAATGCTGTTCAGATGTATTCTTGGCTTTCTCTCACTTGTTTTTTCTGGTCTGATAAAGATGTAAAGACGCCGGGATCAGAAACTGTTCTTTCATTAGTAGCTCGGGGTGTGTTTGTATGTGCATGTGTGCTTGAACAAGTGATGATCGCTGAGCGTGTGTTCATTTGTGTTACTGTGTGTGTGTGTGTGTGTGTGTGTGTGTGTGTGTGTGTGTGTGTGTGTGTGTGTGTGTGTGTGTGTGCATTTTACAAAGCAGCCTCATGGATTGTTCTTCCAACGAGTCTCTTCATGTGTGGTAATGGTGTGTGTGTGTGTGTGTGTG
>CAAKHC010019658.1:8440-31376 GCA_901007825.1 Macroramphosus scolopax | reverse complement strand
TGTTTATGATTCCCACAGGAAACCTTTTAAACATGTCTTTGTGCGTGTGTGTGTGTGTGTGTGTGTGTGTGTGTGTGTGTGTGTGTGTGCATTTTACAAAGCAGCCTCATGGATTGTTCTTCCAACGAGTCTCTTCATGTGTGGTAATGTTGTGTGTCTGTGTGTGTGTGTGTGTGTGCGCGTGCGTGGCGAGAGCAAAAGAGATTGAGGCAGGATGGAGAGATGGTAAACGGAGAAAGAGAAAAATGCCTTTGAGATGTAAAACAGGCTTCAGCTGAGCTCTTTAGTAACACTACAAGGCGTTCGGAGCTACCTGTCACAGGAATCCAAGTCATCTGAGTCGGAGCTGTGTGTGTCTCAAATTATGATTGAGCACATTGCTATCTAAAGTGTCACATTCCTTATTCACACTCATACATGTATTGATTCCTAGTCACGTATTTGTATTACACCATGTTTTGATGTTTTCCTACATACTGTAGCTTCCTATATTCCATAATATTCAGTTTAACAGTTGTACTGGTAAAACATGTGATCTGTTTTCACCTGCTCAGGGTTTCACTCTTGCAGCGGTTTAAAACTGATCGACAGTCTGTATTCTGCAGCTCTTAGTCGTCCTAATACTGTACTTGTTAAAATTTGACTGTCAAGTCGAAGTGACAGTACGCAGACATGCAGATCCGAATAACAGTCTCTCAGTCTGCTCCTCCGTTCTCTTCTTCCCATCTCACTCCATCTCTTTCCACTTATACTGTCATGTGTGTTTTCCCCCTCACTTCCTCTGTTTTTTTTTTTTCAAACTGTTATCTCAATTTCCACATTTCTGGGACTGAAACCTGCTGCTGTTTGTTTCGCCTCCGACTGTTTATCAGGTGGAATTTGACTGCATCAACCCAAAGAAACAGAAGAAGAAGAAGAATTATAAAAACTCTGGAATCATCATCGTCAAGTTGTGTAAGGTGAGGACGGACAAATACAGGATGGGATGTTTGGTCATTTTCCGTAGCATCCTTGTTTGCTTTACAATATTGACACTTGATTGCTTCTAATTTATGATTAGCAGTACGACTTTGTGGGCCTCAAGATAGATAGATGTGTTTCCCACATCTCCAATTAGTCTGTTTCAATTGCAACCTTTCCTACCAATCAATATTTCATATCGGACCTTGGATAAACTAGCTCAGTGTCACATTATGGTAACTGTATCCATCAAGTCTGTTGCAAGTAAATTCCCAATTTTAGATCAAATGACACAATATATTCATTAAAGGTCTGAACTTAAAGAACAGAACTAACTAACCTGTCACACAAATCAGATACTCCTGATGTCTTCTCACCTAATAATGACCCAACTCACAACTCACTCAATAAACCGTGGTTGTGATCAGCTGACAGTCCTAACTGGGCCTTGATAATTGCCTCTGAATAGCTAATTAGTGCGGCAGCTTTCCGCCTTGCAGAGGACACGTTAAGCTGGAACAGAGTCTTTACACGCCTGTTGGAATGACATTAAAGCTTTCATAATTGATTCTTCTCCGTCTTCCTTTTTCGTGTGCACAGTCACGAACGAGCCTTCATAAATGAGCGCGCGCACACACACACACACACATGAACAGACACACGTACAGCTGCTAATAGACTAATAATAATTGTTGGCTGCCGGCCAGGATATTACACTAATGACGGTAAAATCCATGCTTGATAGTCATTGTGATCGGAGTGTAAATTGTGTTGGAAACAAGATAATTGTCGCTCCATTGGTTGAACTTTGTATCAAGAAAACACATTTCAGGCCGCTGCTCATGCAAAAAGTGAATTGATTTATATTCATAATGTGTATATGATAGAATAATTAGTCGTATAAAATGAATAAAAATGCAAACAGGATCAGGCAGAGCACTTTGATAGAAACTGATTTAGTACCATGTGACGCTAGTAGAACAGTCAAATGAGTTCACTGATTTAATGACTCACTTCGTATATTAAGAGTCTCCTCCCTTCTCAGTAGGTCAGTGCTCCCACTATTTTTATGGCTACTGTTATTTGTCTTAACTGTTTTGTCCCGTATCTGTTGACTCCAGATTAACAGAGACTACACCTTTCTGGATTACATCCTAGGAGGATGCCAGCTCATGTTCACTGTGAGTAGGACATTAATATGCCTGTTTTCTTCCCTCTGAAACGATGTGATAATGGGATACAAGTTTTTGCATGCTTCACTCTGAAACGGATGGAAAACATTCAGAATTTCTATTTCCATCTCCCAGGGATACAGTGGATCACAGTCATTTACATACAGAAAGGGAAAAGTGGGGGAGGGGGGAGGTACTGAGAGGCAAAAAAAAAAAAATGAGAGGAGTAGAGAAGAGAGATGACGTGTTGTGAACCGTTAAAATGTGGGTAATTTTTCTGGAGTGTGAAGACAGGAGGACAGAAAAAGGGCGGGTGGAAGACACAAACAAAATGTGTTTTGAAGTGATGAATATATAGAGAGAGGTAAAAAAAAAATGGGTGAAGAGAGAGAGATGGGTGTTTTATAGAGGGAGGAAGAGGAAGAGAGAACAGACATTGTTGATTTGGTCTGTCGTTAGGAGAAACTCATGAGTTTGATATAACTGAGTGAGATTTATAGAGTCCTGCCAATCACACACACACACACCGTACACACATACATACACACACATGATCTTATTATTATCCAGGGGGAATGATGAATGACGTTGTGAATGCATATGGTTGTCCATGAAAAATAAATACAACTACATCTCTCTCTGGACAGCTGTTCTACTCCTGCCCAGCATGACTCACCAGGACTGTGTTTTGTTACGTCTACCTTGCAACATTGCACCTGTACCCCTCCTGTTCATGTGGAAAGAAACACTGTGGTTATGTGGAACACTTTTCTGGCTCAAGGTCTCGGCAAAGTACAGGAGAGTTCTAACGCGGAGGTGACTTTGCTTGCGGTGAGCAGAGATGCTGTCTCCTGGGGGCCGGCAATTGCTGGATCTCCAGTGAAATCCAGGCCATTGTTAAAGAGCACACAAACACAGATGATGACAACCTTCACTATCACCCTGTTATTTTAAACTGTTTATCAAGGCTTTAAAACAAGGAGCAAAGTTTGTTCCAATAGTGAAGTCTTGAGTTGTTGATGTTTTTGCCATGAGGAATAAGTGAGGGGGAAACTGAGGCTTAGTGGCTGGTCGGGTGCAGCCAGAATATCAACTAAATAAGACATACAATCAATCAGCCTTCCCCTATCCTAATATAGATACATCGTATTATTATAACCTGTATTTAAACAGGGAAGGCCACTGAGATCAAGCTCTCTTTTAAAAGAGCACCCTGATTATGAAGCTCTGTTTGTGTGAAACACAATTGTCGTGTTTGCCCTTTGTGGCCTTTGATTTTATCCAAGTAAACTACGCCTTGAGCACCTGCATCCAAAAGACTTTTGTTTCCAAGTCTCTGTCTGTGACACATGAAGAGCACCTAAAAGTGACTATACAGCAATCCGATTATACAGCAAAGAGATGAAAGACATCAACATCAAGTAATAAGTGATTTAATTAAGTCAAAACACATTAAAAACTAATTGAAATGGAATTATCAGATTGTTTCACTTGTATTAAGCAAAATTATTTAAAATGTTCCAATTTCAGAGCAGACATTGAACACAACTAAATAGTCTTGGGACCAAGTGCAGTGTGAAATGGATCTATAGTTAAATAATGAATCAATAAGACCAATAACTATTCTGATATCTATAGAATACTATGATCCTTATATTTATTGATTCTTAAAAATGTTGTTATAGTAGATAATCTGTGCCACGGTCAGCTCTTGATGACCAGTTAAAACCAGGAGGGATGAATTTTCCGGTGGTCCAGCTGTGACATGGTTTACTACCATCAGGACTCTACATCCAGTCTGCTCTCTCTTGGATGACTGAGGTGATAACAAACATCCTCTCCTCAGCAACCAGCCTACAGACGAGTGTTTCGGTAAAAGGTTGGAGAGTGCCGGGCAGCTCTTAGTCCAAATACTTCACTGCTGAGTGCGAATCAGACTATAGCAAACATCCAACATAAACTATCATTATTTGTAGGGTTTGCAAATAGCTGCTGGTGCTAATGAACCGGCAGACTGGTGTAAATGTTTTAATCATTACCTCACTCAAAGCGTCGCTTTTTTTAATGAGCAGAATATATGTGAACATTTGCCAGTTGTAGTGGTGATGACAGGAACAGGGAACTCTCGTATCCTTGCTGCTCCAACCTAATCTTTTGCCTTTTGTCACAGACCTGCAGCTCTTCGGTGATGCACACACACACAGAGCCTACGTAATACTGTCTTAACACAGATACTTCCTCGCTCCTGCTTACAAACTCATTTCCATACACACACGTGAGCACAAACATGTAATACCCTCATCACACTCTCTCTCCCCGGCTTTCAAACTTCCCCACTACGACCAATTTACATGCAATCTCCCAAACCCTGTTATGGGCATGCACATGCACACCTAAATCAAGGCGCAGTGTCTTCTTCATACAGACTGTCCACACACACACTTACAATATCGACAGGAGTGCACCTTCCCTGCTAATGCCCACTGGCTGATCTAGACAGGCACACATAATCACAGGGGACATCTTTTTCTCCCCATGCACGCCACCACCTGCACAGACGTACAGGTTGTACATAAACACACATGCAGAGAGACACAGTCATGCACACACCCGCACAGAAACACACTCATGCAGATAGAGCTGTACTGCGATGTTCAATCAGACTTAGTATGGGTCTAATCCTAATCTCCAGGAAGGAAAAGTCTCTCCTCCAGGCTGTGAGAGCTGGAGGAGAGAGCAGCATTGCCTCCCTAACACACACCAACACAAAGAGACAGCCTGCCGCCGCCGTTGGGCTGTTTGTGAAACTGAAAGATGCTTTTATTCACATCTTATGTTTACTATAATTCAGAGCTGCGTAAAGCATCATGTGATGAGTAGAGGGCAGACTTTCCAACGACAGTGTAAGAGACTTCCAGAGTTATGAGCTGATTATAGTAGTAAAACATTATATCAACTGTCCAAACTGTCACTTCCATCATTGCCATTGGGGAGAAAAGAGAACAGGAAATATGCTGAAACTCACTGTTTGATTCCATTTTAAAGCCATGGAGAAACATTAAATCAGGTTTCCGCCTGCTCCATACTGAAGTCTACCCTGTTAAGTTACCAATACATCATCCCGTCAAGTCAAATTCATACAAAAACCATGAATGTGGAGCTGCAGTCAGCAGGATGAATACACAGTCAGTTTCTCCTGACTAACACCGTCCTGCTATGCTCTTGTTTTACACTTGTGCTGCTTTACTTTGCCGTTTTTTTAAGCTTATGTTCTGCCAATTTTTCACATTAAAGTCCTGCCATGTAGGGAAATATGATATCCTTTGAGCTACGGAGAGTATTTTTTTAATATTTACCTCTGCCAAGGAGATTACGCCTTTTCTTTCAATTTTGTGTGGGGGTTTTCTCACACGACGTCATAGATTTGACATCTGAATTTTAGCAGAGCTGAAGCTTGGCATCGATTGTTGGTTAAAATGTGGGTTATATCACACTAGTTATTGATTTCTCAGGAAGTAATAAATGGACCTTCATGATGATATTCTGGCATGTTTCTGATAAAATGTTATATACTTATAAAACAAATTTTGGTGTAGGAGAATTCTGTCGGTGGCCGACGGCTCCTCGTTGTCACGGGAGACACCTCAGAGATGTTCACACTGTCCCTCATCCATCCCAGCAGCCTTGCTTCCATCCCTGTCTGTTTAATTGCAAATGAGTCGGAGAAGTCCTGGTGTGAGATTTGGCTGATATTCAACGAGGCAGCTGAGAAAACTAATGTGAATGTCAGTTTGTCAATTATTTGACAATAATTCGGAAGCACTGTAATCCCTCTAATTTATTACAGTCACAGACATTTTCTGCTACAATGCCGCTCTGGAACACACAGTAATGAGATGCCGCGCTGTCGCCCCCTGTTTATTTTATATCTGCGCACATGCTTGGTGAAACTGTGTGTTTGTCATGTTGTGTTTAGTCTACTTTTGTTAGCAATTACTTATAGCTCGGGGCAAGAAACGAGTTGGAAACAGAATGGTGTCATCTCCCACTGTCATCGAATTACTGCCGTGAAAATAATAATGTCTGTCACCAGAGAGGTCACAGGAGGAAAATACCATAATAACTCTGGAATGATCTTGTGCAATTGACTGTAAATCTTTGTATATTTTAGCTAAATAGAATATTTCAAATTGTTTTCATAGTATTTAAAGCCTTGTTATATACACATACATTTATGAGTAAATTCTAAAGCAATAATACAATCATTGTTACGTAGGTGAACTCTCCAACCCACTTAGCTGTAATAAAACACTTTAAAATACCAGTGAAATATTTAATACAGTAGTTTCTATGATGTGTGTGTATGAGTTATACCAGTGAGCAACTCAAGAAAAGCTCAGCAGGAGCAGGATGCCAGGACCTGCTTCTTGAAGCCAGGCCTGGGAGTGTTTGGCTGTGTGATTAAAGTAGCTGGGCTGTGAAGGAGCTGAAGATGCATCCCATTATCCGCTTTCAGTATCATCTTTCTCTGGGTAAAGGAGAACATGGTTAATGCCTGGGAGGGATCAAAGCAAGGTCATAGGGCGGAAGAAAACTCAGACACATTGTGGCAATTTGAAGATCTCGTCAAAGCACGTTTGATTTCATGAAACAGGTAGTTATGGACCTTTGTTGATTGGAGTTGAGCAGTGGCCACCGCTGCATGTGTTGTTTGTGGATCGATGGATATGAAGCGAGAACCTCCATGGATGTTGCTTCTCATGTGACAAAAGCTGTGTTGTTTCTCTCCATCTTGTATGACAGCTCCCCCTTTTTTCAAAGACTTACTAAGGAAATAATTGAATCACTCGGCACCCGGAACCAAGAGCAGCGTGCTTCATGGGTATCTCTTCTCACATATGTCATTCCAGGACTAACATGCATCAAACATACATGATAAACAACAGTACGCTGCATCAATATGTCTGTCACTCCTGTTCCTTCCCACATTTCTTTCATGCCTTTGTCTTTCTGTAGTCGTCGTCCCTGCTGAATATTGTTGTTTTATAACACTCCTTAGATTTCCCACAGAAAGAAAGAGATGGTTTAGAATGTCTTTAAGCTGATAGGAGGGAGGTTTCAGGGTCGGGTTCTTTTCAGCACACAAACCGCTGCTCACTGCCTGAGGAAAAGCTTGTCACTCTTAATCTCATATTATATTAGGCTGTGTGTGTGTGTGTGAGTGTGCGTGTTCATACTGCATGTCATCACATTGTCACACTTTGGTCATCTGTTAAAAATATCCCTTCTTTTGGTTTCAGGGCCACGCTCTGCATGACGGTCTTGTTTCCTCCTCCAAAGGAGGTTTTGATTTTTCTCTGCGTTGGTTTGTTTGTATTTTCTTTCTTTTAGCAGGATTATGCAAAAACTACCCTGCGGTTCGGAGTCTGAACCCAGCAGGTCTTTTGGAAAAATGGCCTGTTGACGACCTCTCTCTCCAAGATAACAAGCTGTTCCAGCTCAGAGCCTTTTTTCAAAACTTATCTGAAACCCCAAAACAGGAATAAGTACAAAATCTTACTTATGGTTTAGTCAGTCTGTTAAAAATACTTGAACTTTGCATTAATACATCTTAAGAGACATATTTGTTTTGAAGTGACTACCAGGTAATCGAGGAGAAAATATGATCATGGACCATGAAATAACTAAAAAAAATCACTGTTTAAACCAAATGGCTCCCAGAAACGTGATGTAAATTCTTCTCAGGCTTCCATTCCTGTCAACAGTTAATCGACAGTAAGACGGATCGTATGGTAGATTTACAAGAATTATTGGTTACTGCATTTGTAATCGAGAAACAAAGCTAAATCCACCGAGCCATAAGTAGCTCCATCTAAGTGGCTGAGGCATGAATGCAAGCAGCGTGAGCCACACTGCTGCCACATCCCACATCGTGATGATATACAGTGGAGTTGATCTGAATAACACATTAAAACTCACAGCTTGCGTTCCTCTTCTCAAACAGCTACTGTCGCTGACAGATGAATTGTTTTCCTTCTGGATTCCCATCAGAGTAAACTGTTGCACAAAGGCAAAACATAAAATATCATCTCCTCCTGTGACATTATTATTTCTCATGTCAACCGTCCCTGTTTTCTTAAGTCTCGTTTTGCTGTAGCTGTTTTTATTCAACTGTCGTTTCATTCTTTAAGGTGACTCTGGAAACAGACAGCAACACAAGACATATGCAGTATCCTGAGCCAATTAAAATGATGGCTGTTGTACTTCTCTGTATGTCCGCAGGTCGGTATCGACTTCACAGCATCCAATGGCAGCCCCCGGGAGCCGTCCTCCCTCCATTACATTAACCCCCTGGGCAGCAATGAGTATCTCGCTGCCATTCTAGCTGTGGGACAAATCATACAGGACTATGATACGTGAGTCTCCCCTCTTGGTTGTTGCATTGCTTTTTAATCAATCAATCAAGTACTTGGACATATTTTTTGTCTTTTGCAGCTCTGCTAATAGATTTCTATGTATGTGAGCTTTGCAGTAAGAAGTTAACTGGTTTATTAGTTCCCTAATATCCATCTTAATTACAGACCCCAGAGCCGTTGTGCAGACCTTCAGCCCTGTCATCAAGACACACAACCTGTATATTTGATCTAGTAATATTTTAAGAGTTTGTGTAATAACCCAAGCCAGTACTGGCAACATCACATTTACATTCTTATCATGAACTACTTTCGAGACGTCCTAAAAATTGGAGTAGGTCAAATTGACGTGTATCCTGCCCTGCAGAAAAGAAGTGTGTCTACGTCTTTGTGAGGAACCATTTTACAACATCGCTTCAGTTTTCTGTGGAGTCTCTGCTTGTTTCCACTGTGAATGGCTTTGAATATGTTTCTTTGTGAAGACGGTAACAGGATTCCCTCTGTTGTCTAAATCCAGCTTGTCGAATTCGGATGAAAAAAGAAAGGAGGTTTAACTAACGTTCCAATCTGTTGTCATGGTTTCCTCCTCAGCGACAAAATGTTTCCTGCACTGGGATTTGGAGCCCAACTCCCACCAGACTGGAAGGTAGATGTGTGTGTTTGTTGGTGTTGTTATTGTGTGTGTGTGTGTGCGTGCTACACAGATTAGTGAGATGCATGTATATGTGTTCGGGCGGAGGGATTATCATTAGCAAACTTACTGCTGAATCGAGGTTGTGTTAAACACACACATACACAGATAAAGCATTATACATGCATATTCACATGATTACGCAACTGTCAACCCATCTGTGTTGCCATGGCACTGAGCTGATGAAAAGGACAAAGGAGAGAGAGGAGCACACATGGAGACAGGGTGGGAGAAATGGACACCATCTCTCAGTAATATTTAAAGTGAAGTCGAGGATGATCATGAGTTTAACGTCTGTGTTTACTGTCCCCTCAGGTGTCACATGAGTTTGCCATCAACTTTAACCCCACAAACCCATTCTGCTCAGGTGAGATACTTTGTTCTGGTTAACGACACCATAATGATGCAACCTTTGAAAATATAAATAAGATGTTCATATTTCTGTATCAGGCTTCTATTCTGCATTTATTGTATTGGACTGATGTGTGTAGCTTGATTTCTGAGATAATACTTGTGTTCTAACATAAACACATTTCACTTAACGAATCACACCAATCGTTTCAGTAAAGAGATAAACATTTCTCTGCCTTCATGTTATCTAGTTAGATTTTAACTGATCTGCGAATTGTCTCTCAATTCATGCAGTCACTTTTAATACGGTGCAATTGGAAACGTTAGAGCTTCTTTATTATTCGGAACGTGTAGGATGTAAATGGGTTGTGACAAATTCAAACGGCTTGAGCACCAACTGCTGTGAGTACAACTGTGAGACCAGAATGAAGCTGCGCAGCTCATATTTGTAGCCCGACAGAGGCAGGAGGTTTATGATAAATAAGAACCAGTATTTACTCGGCCCTCCGTTGAGAAAGACCTGTGCAGAATATTACAGATTCTTAACAATGGATCTACTGCTTGTCACTATTAATGTACCTCCACAACTGCCCTTTTTCCTTGAGGGTCAGCAGATGGAACAGAGCCTTACAGCTCAAGTTTTCTTGAAAAGGCCAATTCAGTCTCCAGTGCACTTTAAAATAAAAGGTTCAGGCAAAGAAATCTAACCTAATTTAAGTTGGGAGATGTTTTTAAATTGAAATAGTGCCAATCTGTCTTTCTCTTTCACCAGGTGTGGAGGGTATCGCACAGGCCTACACCGCCTGTCTCCCTCACATCCGTTTCTACGGCCCAACAAACTTCGCTCCGATCATCAACCATGTAGCACGTTTTGCTGCCCAGGCCCTTCAACAAGAGAAGGCAGCGGTAGGTGACAGTAACATACTATACGTGTTATACTGTATCTGTCTTTGCACGTTTGGCTCGGCAGTGTTTTAGGGCTTCTAGACACTAAAGAGAGGCTGATAGTGGAATCAATCCAAACACAAATTGTGTCAATATTCTATGGTCATTACAACATGTGCAGTCATCATTCACCTCATTATGTTATTGCCTCTTTAAGAGCAAGCAGAGGAAATGCACGTTGACTCATTACTTTCATGTCTCTCATCATCGTGTGACCTTTATGTTTCACTTCAGCCTTTAAACCAAATTCCCTTCGGGAAGCGTTGGAAGGTTGAGGAGACCAAGAAATAAGCCTTGACAGTTTTCACCTTTACGCTGCAGTTACGTAGAGAGGGTTCAGCATGTTTCAGGAAGAAAGGTCTCTTACTGGTCCAAGTTATCTACCAGCTCCCAAAGGTAGCGTCTCTTTCGTTCCTGGAGTTGGAGCAGGCGCTGTTATAACCTCCATCTTCCTATTTTGATTGTAGTCTGTTTAAAAATTATTGTCGTCCCTGCTTTTGTTGCTCAAACAGCTTCTCTACATGGTGAACAACAGACTGTATAATTTACTATACTAGTTCTCTTTTCCATTTAAGCCCATCACAGGATTCTTTACAATTCACAGGGGCTTTTAAACAGTGTTTTAGGTTTCATTGATCCTCTCTTTCATCTACCGTAATGAAGTGTGTGCATCTGTTGGCTCGGACTTCTGGCATGTTGACCAGGGAAGAGGGTGACAGACCGGAGTGACAACTTCTGTCTTGTCTTCTGCTCTCGTACGCAACATTTCAGGAGAGTCATTGCTCAGTCATTTTACACATTTTGTGGATTAACAACATTTTTGGCAAGCCAACTTTCTTCTCATGTCTGTCTGATCTTTGTCTCACTCCTTTCCTCTCCTTTGTAGATTAGATGAACTTCTTCAATCTTCTCAGAATCTTAGTAAATGGATGTGTTAGGACCCCCACTGGTCCTCTGTTGTCAGGTGTAGCTTCACTTTGGCACCTGCTGCACTTTGAGACATATCTAATCCCTGAAGTGTTAGTGGCCCGAAACACAGTGAGCTCAGTCTATTTAATCTAAGTGTCATTTAGGTCTAAAGTAGTGCATTATATGATACTCTACTTCTAACTGGTGTACTGCTGTATTATCCATCTGAGGCAATAACCACACTAAAAACAAGCCTGGAGATCTCGCTCTAAGGTCCGCAGCAGTGGAGGCATATTAAGCGGGTATATCTACTATCTAATGTGTATTAGCATATTCATTTTCAGTGCTAACCATGCAAAATAAACACAAATTGTCATTCCATATAAAAAAAGACATGCTGCTTTAATAAATTGCAGGATGTGCAGCTGGAGTTGGCTGGAGAAGCTTGTCCTCATCCATGGGTCACTGTGTTTCAATTTATACTGACATTTTATACTTCAATTTATGTCCTGTGTGAGTGTGTGTGACCACACTGCAGCCAAAATAAATCAACTGTCGGTACAAGCTGATCTTGAACTCTTCGCTGTCATCTTTATTCTCTAGAGAAGAGAAATAATAAAGGGCAAGACTCAGGTTAAGAATTCCATTACATGTGAGGCTCGGGATGATCTCCTGGGATCAATCATGCTAAAGAGTTTGCAGATGTGCGTCACTCACAGGAGCTTTGGATTTACAAACTCTACGTACGCAGCTGAATGTCTCCTATCTGAATCTGAAGAGAGTGCACTAGCTGGGTATCATTATACTCCCACAGTGCTTTTTGTCCCTAATTGTACCATGTCGCCCTGTGGAGAACAAATACATGAGCAAAACACACAAGGGGAGTACTCGTCTGTGTGTGTGCCAGAATCCCTTTGTTTCAGTAAGGAAATGATTGCAGGTCCCTTTCTCATTTTATATTATAGTGAGTTCAAAACTGGGATGGACATGGAGTAACAGACAATGACATGTGACAGCCCTGTGTGTGTGTGTGTGTGTGTGTGTGTGTGTGTCTGTGTCTGTGTGTGTGTGTGTGTGTGTGTGTGTGTGTACAAATCGGCTGCTGCTCTGCCTCACTGTTCCTATTCCTTTTGATAACGAGCGAACCTGCGACTGCAGACTATGTGGCTGGTGACTGTGTGTGAACACACTCGCACACGTGCGCTACTGACACACACACACACACACACTCACACAAGCTGCAGGCCAGTGCGGTCTGTGCGTGTCCCAGTGTGTGAGCGACCCTGTCTGTCTGTGTGATACCGATTCTCTAATGAGTGCTGCTGTTAGCACATTAAAGAGACAAGCTTCAGAGCTCTCCCTGCGAGTGTGTCTGTGACATGAAGTGTGATTCTGTTCATAATAAAGTCAGTGTGTGTCTTTACTTCATCTGTTCTTATCATACAGTAACATGACTGATGTAACATGACTAAAGTTCTGTCAGAGATACGTCATGTGTGATTGCATTAATAAAGACAGACTCTAATGTCTCTGAACAGCTGCGTATCAGACACACATCGTCTCCTGTGTGTATTTGTTGGTGTTCCTCTTCGCATGAATACTGATCCAGCCATCGTCTACCACTGAATATAAACAAAGTACGTTTCCTAATCCCTGTTTTATAAAAGATGATTTAAATCAGTTCATCGGTTCATTCTTTGTGATCCCTTTTTTTTTAATACTTCATGTTTTCACAATTCAATACAGTATCTAAGAAATTCGGAGAAAATAGCAATTTAAAATTGTTTTGTATCTCGTTTTAAATACTTTTTAAAAATGTTTAAAATACAATTCTTCTTCAAGATTATCCCCAATGAGATACACAGGTTAGGAATTGGGCATAATTCATTTGAGTTGAGAGGATACAAACATCCTCGGGCCTCATGTTAGAGCTACTTCTTCCTCTCATAGTGGACTAAGGGCAGACTGAACACCACAGCGACTCACTAGTGCCTCCTCAGACACAACGTGGTACTGCAAGACGAGACTGACTGCGCTAGCTTGATAGCATGCTAACATCAGTAGATACAGTATGTCTGCAACAAAATATATAGACGTCATTTCTTTACTTTGTTGGTAAGTTTTGTGACTTTTTTTTAATCATTTAGTCACACGTCATTCACTTCTCTTTCTCATGGATTTCTCCTGATTCATTTTTTTCCCTTCATCATTTTCTTTCCAGGAGCAGATGGTGTTTTCTGTTATATGAATGGTGCCCAACTTGGTGTACAACGCAAAAGCTTTCATTCTGTTTTCTATTTCCTCTCCCTTTTACAGTGCTGCGTGGTTTTCTGTCTCCTTCCCCGAAAATCATTTCCTATTTACTGTCAGTCCTAAGACTCTCTGAAATATTCTTGATTGCGTTTTTTTTCCTCGTTGTCCTTTGTTCTTTGTCCAAGTCCTCATTTTGTCCACCTCCACAACAACTGTCACTCTGCTTACCACTATTGACAACGTAATCATCATAATTGGACCTGAATATGCCAACTGATTACAACTTAAAAACTCATCTTTAAGTAATATTTTTACTTCTTTCTCCATCTCTTCACTCCCACCATCCCTCTTCCCCTCTGCAGCAGTACTTCACTCTCCTGATTATAACAGACGGTGTTATCAGTGACATGGACGAGACACGTGACGCCATTGTGCAGGCGTCTAAGCTGCCCATGTCCATCATCATCATCGGTGTGGGCAACGCAGACTTTGCTGCCATGGAGTTTTTGGATGGAGACGCCAGTGTTTTGCGGTCCAACACCGGCGAGGAGGCTGTACGGGACATCGTGCAGTTTGTTCCCTTTCGGGATTTCCGCAACGTGAGTATTACAGCCACATACTATACATACATATCCACGTAGAAGGTGTTGTATAAACAACAACTCTGACTGATCCTTTCGCCCTTCTCTCTCTCTCTCAGGCCCCTAAGGAGACGCTCGCCAAGTCTGTCCTGGCCGAGCTGCCTCAGCAGGTCACCCAGTACTTCAAACAACGGAATCAGCCACCCATCAACCCGGCACCGGAGTGAGACACCGAGAAGACGAGAGCCAACATGCTGAACAATAGCTCTTCTCTTTAACAGCAAACTATACAGAATGAAAGTGTGTATGTCAGCTGTGGACAAAAAAAAAAAGTCAAATGTTGAAGACATCCCTGTGATTATTTTTGCAAAGTGTTTACTGGTTAAAGATTGTTTGGTCAAATACCCAGTGTGAATTCATCAGAAGTGATATCTTAAAGCTTTCCAGAACTATGATGATAATGTGTATAAGACCATGCATGTCTACTGTGATGGCAGGTGCCTCCGAAATCATATGAACATGCAGGTAAAGCAACTGGCCTCTTTGCAAGGAGTGACAAATACAGTGGTTAATCAGGATGTAGATCCTTTTCTTTTTGCATGTGTGTGTCTTGTGATTGATACCATGTGGTACAAACAACTTCTCGGTGTAAAGTCTCCCCTAAGCTGAAGTATATCAGTGGTTGAAACCTGTTCGTCGTACTGATCCTTTACAGGTAGCAGATCAGATGAAGGTTGTTTGCTTTTGTGCTCACATGTGGCATCAACCCTGCTCCGGCGCCAGGGGAAGGCTTTCATTTTGATGTTCTGAGAGGCGGGTTTACTGCTCCGCTGTGCTTAGTCCATTCAAGGTTACAGAATCAGCGGACGAGAGGCCGTACTGGCAGCTGTAGCACAACCACAGGATACATCTGAGATACTGTGTGAACTCATGTGAGGCCGTTTTGCTAGCTTTTTCAAAATCCTTGTATTTCTTATGACTTTGATTCATCCTGCATGTTGCCAATATCTACTCACTGTTTACAAACCGATGCTGATGATCACAAGCGCATGATTTATTTGTTCAAATGATGTATTTGTCCGATTTTGTAAATATTTGAATAGAGCTGCTGTGGCAGGAAGTGTTATTTGAAAGGAAGATGTCAGAGAAGGCTGTTACTGTCAGAGAGAGCCGAGGAAGAGTTTCTGATATGCATATATATCGAATGTATATTTATATGATGCTGGTTATGTTCTGATAAGCCAATGTTTCTGACATGTTTTTAATGGACTTTTTATGCAGTGCAGCGTTGTGTACTTATCGCAATGTGTATTTCTGTGCATCTTTGTACTAAATGTGTTGCTATTTATTTGATAAAGTTGTGTCTATGTCCACACTCAGGTTAATAAACTGAACAAAATGTCTCTCGTCCTCTTTGGGTCTGTGAGGGGAGAATTGGACGAAGTGAAGGCGGGCTGTGACAAGAACAACACAGGAACCGGGTCTGTGTTTAACTCCACAGGATCCAGCTCTGAATGATTTGGTTCAGTGTGGTTGGACTGAAGGGATAATGAATAACAAGCTGCTGCTACCAGTGACACAGCTCACACAACGAAAGAGAAAAACAGCAAAGATAAATTCAGTCCACATTTCATCCTTCCATCCTTCAACGTTTCTTTGCAGGATGTGGATGTCTTAGTGATCTGCCTATTGAACAAACCACCTTGAACATAGCCTGTGTTTAGCCTGCCTCAAAGCTTCGGTGCTGAACTGATATTTTCTTTCTGTATGTATCGCTTGTTGTCCTGGCAACGGCTTTCACAGCTACACCAGCGACACGGAGCTTCATTTGTTGGTTAAACTGAGACACCCACTGTATTAATGATGTCAGTGAACTATGATCAGAGAATCCAGAATGTTTACTGGCTAGGAACACAAGATAATATTATCTTCCAGTCTCATCATCACACTGTTTAAAAAAAAAGGAAAAACTAGAGCAGTACATTTACGCAGACATTTAATCGATCAAAGAGAATCACTGCTTGTGCTGTTTATTGACAGAAACATCTTGATATCAGCTCCCCTTTGGCTCCCACTCTGTGTATTCTGTCTCTATCAGCAAAACTGAACTCAGCTCAGGAATCATAATTCTCCTGCCAAGGTTTTAATAGTGGCTGAACACACAGCCCAGTTATCCAAACTAGGATCTAGTACAAATTTACACATTCATTTTATGGTTTACGCAGGTCAGAGTCTGAGCCATATCTTTTAACTGCTCACAAACGGGCGGAGGGGTGTTCAGAGAGAGTCAGAGCAGCAAATTTAAGTGCCTATAGAAACAATTCGAGGGACATCTCTGCAAACCTTTTAAAACAACTTTTAGAAAAGTGATGCAAGTAAAAAAAAAAACAATGTTCCTTCAAGATCCTGTTAATCCTCCACACTCAGGTTAGGTGTAACTCACGTTAACTAACTGGTTTGAGTTCAAGTAAGGTTGGGATGAGGTTAATCAAATCAGAGGATGACCGGTTAGGGTCAGGAATCAGGTTGGAAGCAGACGGAACCCCAGAACCAACTTATTTAAGTGATGAGACGTAGACTTCTTCACCTGCCGAAGCAGCTGAGAACCACTTACCTACAGAACAGGGATTTACCGGTGCCGATAAGATCAGAAAAGCTGAATGAATGCTCTATTTATAGTGATGAAAAAGAAAAGGCAGTCCCTTGGATCCCTGCAATTACTTTTTATTTGTCTCGGTGTTTCTCTCACACAATCAATCGCTCAGTAAACACAAATTACAAGGGAAAGCTCTTTATTTCGCTTTGCTCAGACTATGAACAACAAAACAGAGTCCCAATGCCCCAGACAACAGCAAACAGGCCAGCATCTTCACGAAACAAACTACTGATGAGAAAACACATCACACAAATAAAAACATTATTTTTCCAAATAATTCAGCACTGAACCCAGAGAGAGAGAGAGAAAGAGGTGTAACCTGCCCCGGTTCTCTCTCTTCTCTGCAGCTGGAAGCTAAAAAGGTACGAGTCATGTCACACAGTCTAAGCAGTCTCTTCCTTGCTCCACAGCTGTCAATCACTGTTCCCTCAGCCAAAAGCACAGCTTGCAGTCACTGTGGCTTGGGATAGGAGGGGGATGTAGGGGGGGACAGGATGTCGTCAGGGTAGGCAGTGCGGGATTGGTTGCTCGGCTTAAACTGCATGAGATGTGATTGAGGGAAGGAAGGGTGGAGGCGTCATGTTTGAGTGTCACAATAGCAAAACCACCAATAAATTCACATTTACTTCAGAATAGAGTTTTAATGTTACTATTAGAATTATATTACTAAGCAAAATATTGTCAAAAAGCACCGGTTCCACACACAGCTGTGAAAAACAACGGGAAATACAGAGAAGGTTTGCTAAGTGTTTGTGTTGACTGTCTTGTGTGTGTACATTCATATCAATGTGTGGGTCCGTGACCTTTAATCTGTGCCATTATAGAGTCATATGTGTGCGTGTATGTTGTTGTGTGACTATCTGTTGGCCCTGCTGTGCCGGGGGTACGGCAACATGATTGCGTCCACGCTACCTTCGCTGTCAGAGCTGCTGTCAGAGTCGCTGCTGCCGGAGTACACCCAGAGTCCCGGTAAAACGCCGACACACACGGCTGCTGACGGAAGGTGAAACGCGCCTTGACTGGAGTCAACGGGAGCCGAGGGAGCTGGGGGGGTCTTTGGGGTCAGCCCGGGGACTGTTTGTTGGTCAGCTCCCCTCGATCCTCCTCCTGCTCCTCCCTCCTGTTCTGAACAGCAAAACACACTGTCAGCTTCAAAGATTGTACAAGCAGACATCCCAAAATTTAAATTCCTTCGATTATGCCTGCTGCTGCCCACCTGTGTGTCTTTGTCCGTTTCCTGTGGCTGCTTTGACTTCCACCTTCTGTTTCTTACTGCTGTCCGACGATTGGGAAGAACTGGACGAGAGAACAAAGAGATTTTCAGGATTTAAAGCTGCTGTGATAAATATTGTCATTAACTACGGTTAAACTTGTTCATAGACAAACCAATTCTCAACTCCTCAGTACCACAGAGCTTTTAGCTAGGTGCTTTAGTTTTTGGGCCTACAACTTGTTTGGGTTCAGTCTCACTCTTCTGCTCTCTTTGGAGCAGTTTCTATTAACAGCAGGCGGATTTATTTTGTTTTTTACCAAAAAACACCCATTATCCACTTCCTTTCCAGAGCAGAGAGACAAGTTTCCCTCAGCAGCTGCTGAGCTAAAAAGAGAGTGTCAATTGGATTTACATTCACCTCCAAATTAATGCTGATGTGTGTAACATCTGCTGGATGTTTAAATAGGCAACAGGTTTGCAATAATAACTTTATAAAGGTCATACAATGTGCTAACAACACATTCTGCTGCCATCACATGACTAAAAATAACAGCAGGGTAAAAGTACAGTGTTGGTGTGTGCCTACCTGCGTCTCTTAACAGCTCCAGCCAGTAAATGGGCCTGAGACAGGTGACTGGTCCTTTGCTCCACCCCTGAATGTTTAGGGGCCGCCTTCTTTTCAGGCTCTGGACGGCTTTCAGCGGATGCTTGCTTCACTAAAGCGCTGTGACAATACAGAGTTAAGGGGAATGAAGAGTAATAGAGCCTGGGAGGGGGAACACAGAGTAGGGAACAGTTCATTTAGCAAGTTACATTCATGTTGATCCATTACAGCGCTCCATCCGTGTGCTGAGAAAAATGGCTTAGAAAAGCACTCAGGTAGAGAGGAAGAGGGGTAGAGGGCAGGAGGGACGAGAAAGTGACACAGATAAAGAAGCTAAAACAAGAACAGGAGGTGGACGTAGCTCCGGGGACATGAAATCAGGTTAGATATGTGTGTAGTTCAGATGAACAGTTCTGAGCTTTCACTGCATCAACTAAAGGTCTGCAGCTGCGCGTGTGCATGTACTTTGTGCTAAGAGCAACTGCTTTAAATCGTCACCGTAGTTACCAGCCGATGATACAGTTTCCACGACAACCCTTATTCTTCATCATCTGCAGACAAACCCGTCTGTCACATTTTCTTCTGTCGTGAATGGACAGGTTTCTGATGGGAGAGGAACAGATGGGCAACAGCTAACAAGCAGAACTGCTGGTCACAGTCAAATGTGCACTGGATTGAAAGTGGCATATTACAACTGCGATGCTACTTTCTGACTTTGATCAACCTCTTGAAGCAGGAAGTTGTAACAATATCTATGCCACTGCTATAACTATGTCCCTGCAGGAACTGTGGCCTGATACTGACACACAATTAAGTCACATTTTCGCATCAGGGATGAGTGAGCCAGTAAAATCAAGCTGAAATGTCTTCAGGAGAGGTTGTGTACAACAATCTGAAGCATAAGACAACTTAACGTGCAGGCTGTTAGTTGTACATTTTTGTTAACCCAAAATATCATCATCAGGCAAAATATAATGGTTATTATTTTTGTTAATTTTAGCATACAATGTAAAATGTGTATGCCTGCTTTGCTCTTGCAGTATACAATCAGGATTATTTGAATTGATACTTGTTTTGATAAGTAGAATAAGAATATTAATAAAAAGGTACAATTTGTAGGTATTCTAAAAAAAACTCTTTCAAATTTCAAAGCAATTGGGGGCAGCATTTTACAAGAAAGTTGTGGTCTCCATCCCTATTTTAAGAAACAAAGAAATGCTAACTTCCTTAGCATGAGCCAGAGGCTGAAATCCTCGATTTTACAATTGCTTTAAGCTCCAACGCTAAACTCGCTTTAGGCAGTGAAAGAAAGTGAAGGAATGAGATTGCTGATACAATGGACGGAAATTAGTTTTTGTTGGTATTGTTGTTTCTCCAATTACAAGCGAGGCACTTGGGGAGCTGAGTTTCCGGGTCTGTATACATTTTCCAGTTCTTAGCAAAGGGCTTCGTTAATCATATCATACTTTGCTGTCAGGTGAAGATCTCTGGAAAGAGATGGCTTTGGATACGTTAGTTATGTTCTCTAACTCCAGGTTTGAGGTCCCATCCAATTTTCCCTTCATGAAAAACAAAACCGTAAAGACAATGAAGTGGGCCTGCTGTGTTTCAACTTCGTCTCAGTGATTATTTTCAACATGCAAAATCTTCTATGGCTTCCAGAAATAAGTGGCGAAAGATTCAGGCCAATAATAGATAGAGTAGAGAATACATAGAGTGATACCAACTAATCAAAAGGTTATAATGTAAACAAACGCAATATAAAAGGATATTCTGTATTCCAACAGTTCCTGTTTCTCCTCATCCCTGCGTTGCTTCTCCACCAGGCTCTGTTGCCGGGAGACCTCGTCCAGGAAGCTGCTCTCCTCGTCGTCCAATCCCCTCACCATGTTCTCTGTCACCATGGAAACAAATATACTCTCAACAAATGGCAGCAGAATGATTGCAATTTTCAGAAAAACAAACTTGTGACTTTCAACTAAAAAAGACAACCCTGAAATAATGTGTCATCATGATTGAACATATTAAAGTGGTGTACTTTCACTGATGGAATGAACTAAAATTGTGACACTTCACATCATCTTTATGGACATCAGCAAAGTAATTTAGATAAAGTTGACAGAATATGACTGACAAATGAATGCAGTGAATTGCATTGAGCCAAAAATATGAAAACAGCTTTCAGATAATCTAGTGGAGGAAAAAGTACAATATTTGACAATGAAATGTAGCGAAGTAATAAAGTTCACGTATCTCAAAACTGTACTTAAGTAATTGCAAATTGCAGGGGTCGGTCTTTAATCATAGGAACATAATATAGTGAGTTTTCACCATACTTTGCAACCCATGCTTATTTGCAAAGTAAAGCACAACCTACACAAGTTATAATACTTGCAGTTAGAAACTGTTTGAGCAGTGTGTTCTGATAGGTGCTGCAGATACCAGATCCTTGACATTGCTATTGATCGTTTTAAACACATAGCCGCTTGCTCTTTGTCTCGGTATAGTAGCATCGGAAAAGTGACAATTAAAACAGAGAAACAGAGACAAGCACTCACTGAATTTGAATTGCTCCTCAAAGTCCTCTTGTTTCTTGTCTTTCTGCTCCTGCAGCCGCTCAAAGAGGGAACGTGGGTCATACTTCTCCTCTGGGGCCTCTGAGGAGGACACAAAGGATACATGGACGAATGCATATCAGAGGTTCAGGTTCATACTGCTCTTCTCATTTGGAACTGTGCGCACGCACTTACCCTCAGGGTCATCAGGCTTCCTGACTTTCTCCCATTCTTCCTGTCTCTTCTTCCGCTTCTCATCAAGCTCTGATTCCGACACAAACTTCCTGCTGAGGTCGACACCTGCTGCCCCTCCCCCTTCCATTATAACCGACCTACACAGAAACAGGCAGACACATCATAAGTATCATTTAGGGCTGCTTGACTACAGCAGAAATCATATTTAGTCAATATTGAGATCAGGATTATTTATCAAGATTACTAGACTTCGAAAACATCTTGTTTGCTATCTTATTGTTCCTTCTCAGACTCCTTGAAACTGAAGTGTCTCCTAACAGTTCAATTGGTTTTATCTTTCTCATGGACGAAAGACTCTCTATGTCAATCCATCACGAATCAAGAGCAATCGAGAAACGGTATGACATAATAAACGTTTTATATTAATGATGAATCTTTGTAAGCCAAAATTGAATAAAGCGTTATCCTGTAAAGAAACATTACTCAAGGATAGATACAGTGTATTTCTGCTGTGCCTTAACAGACTACAGGTTAAGTCTTCGGTAGTGTTTTTGTTTTTCAAATGGTTTTCTTCCAAGGCTGTCAGTTCATGGATTCAATCGACTCATTGTTTGCTACGTAGCCCAGCAACAGAGTAAATCACTCAAACCTTTGAAAACACCATTAACAAAACCCTTTTGAAACCACTGCTATTGACTACTGCACATAGGCATTACTTACCTGTGAGTATTAACTGCTGTAATGGTCCATTGGTGGATAAACACAGGTAATAAAGTTTCAAAAAGAATGTGCCAACTCTCTTTGGATGACATGAGAAGAATGTTTCATGTTGACAATATTGCCCAGCTATTAGTTAATATTTGCTCTTTTAAACAAGAAAATAATTTTTTTACTTTTAAAATTCTTTTAGTCATTTTATAGTCAAATGAATTGGTATAGTTCATGGTCAGGATTGTGTTTGTTTTTTAATCGGTGTTTGTGTTTTCATGGCTCTCAAGACTGTATGCTGATGAGAAAAGTCCTTGTTTTTTTGCGCGAATTTCATAGAGATTCATATTGTTATGTAGGTGAAATATAAAGCTTCTAGTGTCGGTTTAAAAACCTATGAAAACAGAGGTGATTTGCACCAGGGGAAAATTCCCAAATAATGTTTAATTCATGAATCAACCACATTTTGACTCCATTCACAACTATTATTTAGTCACACTATATTCACACTACATGATGTTTGAGGCTTACACGGTGAAACACTGCTGCACCAATACAACGAATGCAAACTACAGTAACGACAAGATTAATGTAACAACAACTGCATGTGTGAGATTTTTCAATACAGTTCAACTGAACTCCATATTTAAAGGTCTGGCGCCCCCCTGTTGTCATCTTTTATCATCACGAAAATAATAAAAGCAATGTATTGAGTTTTTTTTTTTTTTTT
>CAAKHC010019654.1:9037-31266 GCA_901007825.1 Macroramphosus scolopax | reverse complement strand
AATACAGAAATATTTACTGAGATGAAGGATGGCAGATCATTTGAGACATATAGCCACCTGATGATTTTTAGGAGAGCCTTGCTCATATGACTCGGCGTGTAAGGTTTCTTTCGGATGACCAATCAAATATTTTTAAAAGGATAAGTATTGCATATATCTTATCACTCCGGTTAGGTCTTACTGCCAGCTTTCGTCTTTTCAGATTTTACATGCTGTGGCTTCTGTCTTGTGCAATAAAACATGATTATATATTATATTTGAACTACTTGTACCACTGCTGAATCGTTTGCATTGTTCGTGTCTCGCCCGCCTGTCTTCTGCCGTGTTGTCTTCAATCAAGGTACTGTACTTCACGTCTTGGCCGCTTTCTTCTGTTTGATTTTTGCATGACCTTTGAGCCAAACAGTGGAAATTGTGCTTTTTGGCTGAAACTTGCATAGTCGTTGATTAAAGTCCCTGTCACTCAGAAATCCTAATTCACTGTGCAGAAGCATGCTGAGGTTGACACTGGACACTTTACACATTCATCCGCTGAAGGGAAACAGTTTCTCACCTTCAATCTGTAACACCTTCACTCACAGGCACGACTTTGTGAACATTTGTTTGTAAGCCAGTTGCAGTTGTGTGAATTATACAGTGTGATGCCCAAAGCCTCCAGGAGACATAAACTGGGTCTTTCAGAGAAAAATGAGACATAGACACAAATATTTGTTCAAATTAGAGTATTTTCAATCTTAATTTCAAATATTCTGAGAGGGTCTTTCCCCTTTCCGGTTAAATTCCTCATGATTCGTTCTTGATTTGAACTGTTGCTGGGTCGATGAAGAATGAGAAACGTGGGAGAAGCAGCTGGAATGTTAGTGGGCCGCCGCTGCTCATCATGCCACCTGGTCACACACACTTACACACACGATTGTCCAAGGCCATGCTTGCACAAGTTTGGCCCGCTGGCCAGGATGAGTACAGATAATGCTCCTGGCTCCAGACGGACCCTGAAATATGTAATACGCTGTTGTAAACTGACACCGCTCCTTGAATTCTTCAGAATGGTGAATCATTCATTATATAGGACATTGATTTCTCAAGGTTGATCTTTGCAAAGTTATTGCACAGTATCACGGCAGGAAAAAAAAATGAAAAAACAACTGTTATACCTCTTTGTCTGCGTTAATATTCAGCCCTCGTCGAACAAACTTCCCGTCCAGACGGGAAATGCATTCTTTGGTGTGTCTGTCAGAGTGGGAGTGTGTTCTAACATGTGTGTTTGTGTGAAGAGAGGCAACAAACCTGTTATGGTATCTTACAATAACTGTCTGTGGAATGCAACCCCCTTGGTAGGAAACCTCAGCTCCTGTACAATCCCGAACTATTCAAGTTTGTCTCCACACATACGCTGCTGCTACCAAACATCCCCTTTGAATAACAGATCCACAGCTAACTTGGAATTTCTCCATTACAAATCAGAGTTGTTTCATCTCAAAGGAAACTGTCTTTTCCTGATTTCACTGGAAAAGCAGCTGCTGTCGTTCTGGGGATGTAACAGGAATGTAAGGGGAACTGTTTGTGCCCATGTGGCGCTGGAATTTAATTGAATGAATGATCCTACATATTTGAGGTCAAATTCATTGTGATTTGTCTGAAAGAAGGCTTCATTTGCAAATACATCTTCATAATTTATTACTTACAGTAAACATACAGTAACAGAATTTACACTACCGATCCCTGTAGGTAAAGTTGTAATAGTAGCGTTCAGGCAACAATTACTTAGATGTCATCCAGCGAAAAAAAAAAAAAACATAGAAAGAATTTTACAATAATCAACAAAATCATTTACTGTACATAAAGAAAATGTGGATCAAAACCGAGCTCTTGAAACAGAACCCTGTTGACTCACAGTGTATGAAAAGGAAATGTTTTTTGCTGACAGAGGAGAAGGGGCTTCCCTTTAATTAAAGCTAGTAGTCTCTTTCCATTCCTCAAGGGTCTTGACCTGCAGCCAAAGCATCACATCTCTGTCAGATCCAAGTCTTGAGTTCATCTCCGTGATAAATTGTGTGGACAGTGCAAGGATAGTAGTCTAAGCTAGGGTAGGCATCTACATTGTACATTACAGTGCTGGTACTCCACATATAATGGATATAGCTACACAGTACGTCCTTTTTGGTGTGATTTGCGCTGCGGGAATGTTCAATAATATTCCTTCTGAGCTTCAATACATCCGTTAGAACCAAACTGATGACTTTGCTTTGGTCTGATCAGCAGCTGCAGAGAAAGAGAGAAAGGACAATGATTATTATCATTGTTACCACTTATTGTGCAAGTCAGAGTACATGTGTTTGACAGATGCTGCAGTGCTTTGCCATATCTACCTGAGTCATACAACTCCAAGGATCCATGGAGGGGTGAGGGCGTCCAGGTGAAAGATGAAGCTGTGATGGGGCTGTTACTGCCGGGGTCCATCTCTGTCTTCGTGACCTCGCTGTGCGGGGAACTGCATGTGCTGGTTGCTGTCTGGCTCTGGCTCCTAACCCCAGGCAGCAACAGAGGACTAAACCTCGAATCTAGTGCCGCACTGTGGGGTTGATATGAGTGGAACATCGGGTGGTGGTGCCGGTTGCGGATGTGGACGTGGGGGTGAGGATGGCGGACATCATGGACATTAGGGTAGCCACTTGTGCTCTGAGAGTTTA
The DNA here is from genome assembly GCA_901007825.1 of Macroramphosus scolopax. Lineage (NCBI taxonomy): Eukaryota > Metazoa > Chordata > Actinopteri > Syngnathiformes > Centriscidae > Macroramphosus > Macroramphosus scolopax. The sequence continues at coordinate 28,576 of CAAKHC010019654.1, read as the reverse complement.
GGCTGTAGGTCCAGCTGTCAGGGAGTGAAGCCAGAGGTGTGAGGCTGGCCTGCGAGAGCACGTGGCCGGCCCACAGAGCGCCGTCTGTGTGGTTGAGGGAAATAGGGCTGGGAGAGAAGTCTGGATGTACTGAGACAGAGACAGACGGGAGGCAGGTTCCAGGATGGGATGGATAGGTGCTGTTCCAAACTGAGCTGTTCTGACTCTCAGGAAGAGACACACCATCTGCAACCAACACAGGAAACACACTTAAAACTCTGCTGCATATTTTTTAGAATAACCGTACTGATGATCAAATTCATTAGCTTGTGTAAAATTTCCCGAATCAAGACCATTATTTACACATCTTTATATGTGATGCTTCTTTCACCTTTCCATAAGCCAGAATTGCTGGAGACAGACGGCTGAGTCATTCTGGTGGGCTTGGTCTCTCTGTTGAAGGTGCTGGTCTGACTGAGAGCCCGGGAGAAGTGTTCATCTACCTCATCGCCAATGTCTCCTTGGAAGTAAGTAAACAATATACACCGGGAGTTTAAGTACTCTGCCCCCGCCGGTTGAGTGCCATCCTTCAGGTCTGGATCAGAGATTGATACACATCCGGGTTCAGTTCGAGAACCCTGTCGAAGGCCCTGATCCCTGGACAGTGTCCCTCTTCCTCCTCCCTGCTGCTGTTGCTGCTGTCCCAAACAATTCTGCATCTTAGTGTGAGCACTCAGCTTCCTCTGGACGGAGAGAGACGGAGAAAGTTTAGAGTTTTTAGACATCATCGGTACAAAAGTAATTATTATAAGAGCAGCTTGGGAGTTGTAGGAAAATCATTTTTTTTGTTCCCATACTTCATTCGAACTATCGGTCAATGTGCCTCATTCACATTCCTGAGTGACTGTATGGTTGACTGTCATTACACAGCCACTTGACCGCAGCATTAATAGTTTGGTGTCCTTATGCATGACCTGAAGTGAACACAAGCCTCAGAAAGTACTTTATTCATCGAAATCGAAATCGAAAGTTAGGGATGGGCGTCTGAACTGAAAAAAAAAGACAATTTAAAAAATTATGTTGTAAAAATGAATATTTTTAAAAAGGAAATCTACGAATAATTTCTTGATTTCAATTTGAATTTTAGGCCTTGTAGGCCTTCATGTCAGACCTCTAGTGCTCTAAGCTCAACGCTAGCCAGTATTACTGCACAGTTGTGCTGTAGGGATTCATCTTTAAAACATGTTATGGTTTACTAATGTTGATATATTTGTGCTATGTAAGTTATTTTTCTAAAGCAGACTCAAAGCTCGATCCTTCGCCATATGAGCCCCTACTTATGTTTTATTCTAAAAAAGAAGGTAACACTGAGTTAGTTTCATTCAGAAGACAAATAGTTCCATTAATGAAGCCTCACCTGTTGTTGCTGGTGATGATGGTTGTAGTACGTTGCCTTGTACGCTTCTGCAGGGAGGTAGTGCGCTCCATAGCTCTGATACATCACATCCAGGCAACTCATAGCGACGGACCACAAGAAGAAGAGCGAGTCGGAGGAGAGAAAGACACACAACACAGCTGGTGGTGACTCTCCCTGGAACTTCAGACTGGCTGTATCCTCCGAGCCATCCGTGACTCCATATATGCCCAAACGCATACAATGGCCATGCCGTCCAGTTTGAATGCAAACAATGCGCCTCCTGCTGTGATCTCCACCAGCGCCACCCGGGGCCACAAAGTCGACCAAAACGTTATGACACACACACACACACACACACTATCCCCCCCGAAAACTCCTCTCTGACAAGTTTTCCGACCTCTTCTGATTGGAGATTGAGTGAGTACTCCTTTCCCCCTTCTCTCTCTTTCTGAGAGGGCTGGAGCCTTTTACGCACGCCCACCGGGGAGGGCCTGCAGGGAAGTTTAGTAAAGTCCTGTCGTGAGTTTCATAGGGTTTCCATTCCTATAAATACACTCACTTGCCTTTTATTAAGAACACAAACACGATTTATAGAAAACCACAGCTATGCAATAAACCTTCCTTCATGATGATGATGATGTTGAGTTTTTTGATGAATCAGTTTGACAGGTTATTTCGTGGTGCTGTTGAACTGTAGTTGCAAATACATTCCATTTATATGAATTAGAGTTAACACAGTATCAGGAACACCTCTCAATATAATCAATACATTTGTAGTTCAGTATATCATTCCTCTATCCATCTATATTTATTTCTAAGACTTCTCCACACTGTCAAGAATAAAATGAATCCTTCATTTATTTTTGTCATATTCAAATGTTTTTGTTTAAACAATACTGGAATGCACGTTCTGGGTTGCATACCTTACCCTATGTGTCATCTACAAGTCTAGCAGCAGGTGCAGTACAAGCCATTTGGTCGGTCAAAATATTATCCTTGTGTCCCCCTTACTAACTGAGTTGAGCTGTTTGCTGCCCCCTGTTGGCGAGGTCAACATAATGACACTGTTGACAGTCCTCTGGAGACCTGCTGCAGGTCTTACATCCAAACCGTACATGAGAGCGGTTGGAACTTTTAATGACTAAAACATCACCGTGAACACAACATAATGTTCAAATGAATAAGAAAATACAACAAAAACCTGGCTGAACATTTGATTGCTTGAATATTTGATTTGTTGGTATAATCATCATTTGGACAGATTTTAAATTCTGATGTATTTTAGACGATATTTTACCCTAATGCTGATTTCAATTTCCTTCCAGTCCATTTGAGTCTTTAATTGAAGTCAACATCAAAAACTTTCTGCCTATTTATTCTACCAATAATTAGTTAATTGAAGTCAACGGTTCAAAACAAGCTGAGCTTATTGTAAGAATAAATACATAACATACATTCTGTAATGTGTATTAACTAAATCATTAACTGTCACATCCTCTGTGTTTATGTGGTCGATGTGGTGCCACACTGCTGGAGCCGACCTCGAAGGCAGCTTATTGTTGATTAATGAACAATTTCAGCTGCAGGCAGTGATTGAGGCGAGCTTGTAACCTGCCCATGTCTCTCTCCCTGATGACTTGTGACATCTGTGTCATTGTTATGAGACAAATCATTAAGACCACCTGTGTAGTGATCATGGCTATTATTGAGCATCTTGATATTTAGCACCTGTGCAGGAGATGGATTATCTTGTCAAGAAAGAAAAACGCTCGCTACCAGTGATAATGATCCTGATGATGTTGTTGGCAAAATTGTCCTTTAATCTTCAAACTGTTCTATCTGCTCATGAAAAAAGTACATTTTGCAATTTGTTTTTAGATTGATAGATCAGGGCTCTTTCTTTTCAGTAGCATTACCTTCCATTTTCTATTCTCCTTTCTCCCTCTCGTCACCGCTCTCCTCTGTTAGATCTGGTGAGAGAAAATAAGACAACAAGAAAACACATTATATTTCATCTGGACCTGCCCTGTTTAATGTTGTAGACACAGCATCCGATGAGACCTGGGGGACTGTGACAAATGATTTTCACTCATGTTTCTTTCACTTTGATGTCACAAAGGGAGCGTGAATAATTCAGCCACAAGCTGATGTTGTCGTTAGACATCGTAGAAGTAGGGCAGAATTTTGAGACAAAAACTTAAACAGGGTTTAATAGTTTGGCTTTTTTTTCTTCAAAGGACCTGATCAGTGACTTAAAAGACCCATTTAATTTAACATTGTCAGATTCTCTTCAGACAAGAGGTTGAAAGTTGAATCAAGAAGAAGAGTGTATCTCCAAAATGCCCATTGTGCCCTCAAAGATTTTTCAAAAGGCCCCCACAACTTCATTTAAATAATAATATCCACAGCAAAATAAAAAGTACACTAATACCCATTACGACAAAGAATCAGTATCCCCTGAAATCCGCTGCCACCTGCACGTCTTGTGCTGACAGCTGACCTGGCAGATAGCTCCGACTGAGATATCTGTAAAACCAGCTGACAAAGACAGATTAATTTTTAAACCGTGCAGATAGCAGCGTTCGCCCACAGCGCCATCTAGTGTTCTCATAGAGGAACTCTTGCCTTCGTGGTCTTTCAAAGTGGGGCAGTGGAGCACTGTGAGTGATGCCTTGAAACAGTGAAGGAGGGATCAAAAGCACAGATTTATAGCCGTCTTGCATACACACACATGCACACATGATAATGTGTATTGCCACACACACATTACGCACGTGAGATCCTGTACACAGACACTCGACCTCAGGGGTTTTCCACCAAACATCTGGAGCAGCCAGTGCCTCCACTCCTCTGCTCCTTAATGAGGCACAGAGATGATTATTAGTGGATGTTTAAAAGGGGAAAACCAGGGGAGGAGATGGAAAAGGACTGAAATTAAAGTGAAGTTGAGGAATTGTTTGCTTTTTCCGCTGTATATCCCCTGAAAGAGAAAAGGGAACCTCCAGTGCTTTAGATCTAAAGGAATTTCACATGATAAAAAAAATGAATTTCTGAGGAATATCTCTCTCTGGGAGGGATGATGTTGTTAGGGATCCCATAAAGACAAAAAACAAGCCAGAAGAATAGTGTCCCAGTTCTGAGTCTCAGGGGTAAAAAAAAACAAAAAAAAAGATAGAAAGATTGAATCCTTCTCTACTGGTTTGGTGGCACTTCGCACATCAATTGTTTCCACCAAACTATTCCAAGCAAAGGTCGCAGACTCTCCCCAAATCAAATTGTTCTAATTATTATATTTGTAGTTCTAAACCTGGCACTGCACTACTGATGAGGCAGGTGTGAGATAGTGCTGAGTGCTGTTGATGATGATGATGATGATGATGTCTCACATTAAGCAGAGTGCAGCATCATGGGTTTTGCGGTGTGATTGCGATCATTCTTTGCCCTGGAGAGAGTCCATGAGAACACACACCTGCCTGAGCTCTGTCTGGGCAACCTGAGGAGGATGACAAAGATGAGGATGAAGGAGCCCAGGACTCCTGCACAGACAGGCAGACAAAATGGATAAATACATGTTCAAATTGATGTGGTGATGCACTGTGAATGGATTTGAATTTATTTTCAGTTAGATTCTACATACAGGATTCGCCACACCATTTGCATCCAATTTAAAAGTAGAGCATGAGTCTTGATGTATAATTCAGTCTGAGACAAAACAGCATGGTCGGATCATTTGCACCGTGGCACCTCTTTAATGAGCAAAAGACAGTCATTTGTAAGTTAATGGAATTTCCTTGTTAAGCCACCGGAAAAAAAATGTTACAAGGGCTTTTTAGTTAAACAAAAGCACCACTCTTTCCCATTTTCATTATCTCAGTGATCGCATACACTTCATTTTAATTGTTTTAGCCATTACTGCACATTTTATAAATGGTAATGACAGTTTTAATTGTGAGGATTCAACAAAGCAGCGTGTCTGAGAGTCTGCGCCCATACCGTAATCATTTCAAAAGAGTGACCGGTGCTTTTTGGCTTGAGGGTCACAATGCTGACCTTGCTTAAAAAGCAGATGATTGCTTGGTCCGCCTCCAGTTTTAATTCTATTCTGCATGTGTAAAGATAATGGAGAGATCCCGGACTGCCTGGTAGAAGTTAATGAGATGATGAAGACTCAAAGACAGGGTCACTTTGACTGAGTGGAAGTCATATGACAGATGTGGCTCCCTGTTGGAGGGTCAAACTGGGGGCTGTTTTCATTTAAAACAAAAGCTGGACTTGTTTAAAGTAGTATATAAAAAAAATCCACAACAAATGGGAAGAAATACGATACAGTTTAAGCAAGATATTTGTGTTAATATTTTTAATGTGTGTGAAATTAAGCAAACAAGTCTCTTTCCAGACAATTTATCCCATAAATAATCTCTGGAAGTGGTCAACATGTGAAAAACATAAAGGAAAAAACCGAGACAGGGAAGAGGGAGCATGTCCTGTGTGTCTCATGGCCTCCATAGTGTTGCTTGCATATGCAGTGTTACTGATTGATGTGCATTTCTTTCAGAACAATACATTATTAACGTTCTGCTGTCAGCCCTGTTGATATATTCCTTGTTTTCCCTCAAGTTTAGGTGTGTTGGACATCTTAATATCCCTAAAACGAACCTATTATATTATCCGTATGAAAAAAAATACTTCTTATTTTACCATTTCATAAATCAAAATATCAAAATTTAGTAAATGCCCGAGGTCATTCTCTGAGCTTCCATCTCATGATTCTCAATAATTGTTAAGAATTATACTAATTACATACAATTTCATCTCAAATGTGATACCTAGAATAAAGAAAGACAATTTTAACACACTTATTCTGTTTTTTTTATGACACACAGTTAATCTAGACCATTTTTAATACTGTGTTGAAATACTTAAATATGTATCAGTGTACTTTATAGTTGATACATGTTTTCTTTCCCCCCCTCACACAACTTTCCAAACCCTCTCCCTTCTTTTTTGAATAGCGATGAACTTGTCCTCTGTCGCCCTTCCAGTTGTAATGACTCTAATTCCCATATGCTAATGGAGTCTGAGCCCCGGCCCCTGCTGGGACCACCAGCCTACATCTTGTGGTCACAGCCTGCCCTCAGGGCGAGGACGGCCACAGACTCAGAGTCAGAGGAGTGATGAAGAGAAGAGAGAGAGGGCAGAAGAGAGTTTGGTTTGATACATGTGGGGTCTACCCTCAGACAGATTGGTCTCCTTAGGCAAAGCAGACCTGTGGATAAAAGAGGGCGTCATTGAAGCTTGTATGTGTGCATGCCTCGGTGAGTGTGACTCCCGGAATTGGCGCCAGCAGCAGATTTCACATGACGGTTTCTCACAAATTCATGTGCCAGATGTGGGTTCCATGTGCACACATTCACTCCACACCTAGAATGTTAAATCCCTGCGTTGTTCATGATCATGGGAGGTGGGGGCGGGGCTCGGGTTGACAATGATGATGAGCAAGCACTACAGGGGAGAATAATCTCTCATTACCCACAATTCCCCGATGCTGCACTGCGCCAGTGAGCGCGACTCGATTCCTCCTACGGGCAGAAATGAGTGGAGTCACTCAGTCGATTTATTAGACCATCCCAAACTCCCTGCCCTCTGCCTCCCCTGCTGCTATTCCCCTTTCTTTCCCTGCTTCTGTCATCCCTCTGTCTCTTCTTCCTCTCTTAGCCTCCTACTGTCTTCCATATGTGCTCAGCTCCACTTTAACATGCTCTGTTTGAAGTCAAATAAAATTGCCATTTTTTATAAAAGGTGTTAAATTTACTTTCTAGATTAAATTTATCAGATTTATCTTATCAGCACTGCAAATAACAAATATTTATTTATCATATCAAAAATGCAGGGACCTGCTGAGGCTATTCATTTACTCTTTATAGAAACTGTTTGGTCCTTTCAACTAAAAGCGATAGCTTCACATGTTGTTGCTTATTGTTCTCACACTTTCCCAACTTTAGATGAGAGGACCGATCTATCTATCTGTCTATCCATCCATCTATCCATCTATCTATCTCCATCTGAGCACCGGTGAAGAGTTTCAATCCATCAGAGAGCAGAATCGCTGTAGAACTCCCCGGCCTCCCATCACACTCCCTTGTCTGTCTGTGTTTGCATACAAACATATTTCAGCCTAGCTACGTGTCAGGGGCACAGGGAAGAATGCATTATGTAGTCACGTCTTATATCCTAATATAATTTGGGATTTATGTCAGATAAATGTGTCATATGAGATATGCACCCTGAGGCCTGAGAGAGCTCCCTTGTAATTCTATTGCATATGACAAAAACAACAAAATGAATCCATGTTTTCCTGATATATGGGGCAGATAATGATATTTTATTAGGCTTACTGTAAAAAGTGAGTCACAACGGAGCCGTGATTGTGTGCCTCTGTTGTGATGGGTATGAAGTTGTTGAATGTGCTGTTGAAGTCCTGCTCTGCACAGAGATATATGATTCTCCTATTGTTGCATGGCTCTGATGTTGGAGCCTCACGGTTCTCAGCTCCAACTGCTGAAAGAGGAAGCTTTTTCTGTTCCCACTGCAAGTTTAAGATGTGAACTTCAGGACATGATTTGTGACGTCACCAATTAGCAGTGTAGGGGGCTAAATGCTAATAGAATGAATGAACTTTGTTAGCATGCGAACATTTTTCTAGTAAGAGCTAAAAATGAATTACACCTGCAGCCACCACCAAAGTTATTGCAGTTCATCCTCAGGCGGACGTGAATATCTGCACCAAATATTATGACAATCAATCTTAAGGCTGTTGAGGCAGGAAACACATATGTCAACAATATTTTGGCACTAAAGGAAAATTTGATGATCCCCAATACGATTATTATTCATTAGCTATTTCATTCCATTCAGTAATTGTTGAAATATTTCAGTCTGGAACAAGAATCTGGATCAAATGAAAGACATTACCATGACATCCAAGAGCCGTGCTTTGTGAGTGAGGGAGAGTTTTTGCATTATCATACATTATAAACCCAATATAAAGTCACAAGAATAAAACATGGTTGGGAACAATGGAGGGATTTTGGGGGAGCTTTGCTAGTAATGAAAGTGTAGAAAAGCTCTTTTATGTTTCTGCACAGGAATTAAAAAAAAGACCCCTCAAGGCAGGACCCAACGCTCCCATCTCTGGTGGTCAATGAATGGGTTTATCTGTAAAGAGGAGGGGAAACACAGTTGTTCACAGACTACAGGAATCAACAGACATCAAGTGAGAGGATTTGAGCGATTTGTTCAATGATACCTCAAAACTGAAAAGCTTGATGTTTTTTATGACTGCGACTCCCACTGATTGTGCAGAGATCTCATTTCACACATGAATGTTTCTCTCTTCTGTGTGTGTGTGTTCATACACCCTGTATATTGTGCCTTAACATAACATGTCTGCTTGCCCTGGGCTATATCACAGAGAGGAGGAGAATGAGTGCCTGAGATACACTGGAGAGCAGAAGGTGGAGGAAATAGGGATAAAGTAATGCATGAAAGCAATGGAAGTACAGAAGAGAGGAGAAAAAAGAAGGTCACATTCTTTTGAGGTTAGATACAATTTGGAATAAATGTTTGTCAGTATATTCTGGTTTTACAGTTTAATCATGTATCAATTTCATGCATTTGTGGTTTAATTGCATTTAACACCATTGTTTTTTAACGATACATTTATTTCCTGTTTACAATAGAGGAACCTGTGAGAGCCTCCATATAACAATGGATGATAATCCCCTTAACGGACAATATAATATGAATAGGAATTTCTGGAGATTTTAATTAAAGTCAATAAGTATATTATTGATCACTTCAAATCTAAAACTATTCCAAAATATCTATCACCCAAACATGATCCCTGTATTGATCCGCACTGTGCTACTTTGTAGCAGCAAAGTCAGAGACAACAATACACTTAGTACCTGGAGGGCCTCTGGGTGCTTGGGGCTGGATTTATCACCGCTGGGGCTCTCTGATGATGAGGCCATTTAGTGGGGGTCCCTGCAGTCCTCCACTGATTAGCGGCAAACATCTTCCCTAATAACCTTAACAAGAACAACGCCTCAGGACGACATGCCGATGCACACAGGCGAGTGTGCGCGCACACACACACCCCCTCAGAGATGGAGGACAGAGCTGTGGGCTACCCATCCTCAAAGTCACCCCTCTCCCCTTCTCTCCCCTGCTCCAGCCATTTTTGGCAACTCTGACTATTTCTGGGCTGCCTTGCACATACCCCCCCCCCCCCCCCCCCCCCCCCCCACACACACACACACACTTAATTGAGTTGGTTATGGTTCAAGAGTCCCACCTCTCCACATAAAGTTGCTCTCAGCATCCATATGAAATAAGACAATGTTAATACATGCTGGAGTGTATGATGGAAACCTTCGCCTCTTGGGATGAAGGGATAAGGGAGGAAATTGAGATGAGCAGAATTCATGATGCTGTGGGAAGCTGTGGCTGGATTTAATAGATAGTAACTCCCTCAATGGATTGTTACCTTACACTCATTTTTAGTCTTTTTTGTGCTGTATTCCTGCACCCTTAGAAAACTGAAAGGAAGGGAAATCGAATGAAGCAGTGGAAAATATTCTGTAAATATTGAAAATAGAACAAACTGAAATTATTTGCTAACCACTCACATATTTAACAAGTTGACTTTATTTGCTTGATTAAGACATTTCTTTGTTGCCAATTTTATCAGTTTGGACTCCTGCCGCCTTCACATACTGTAAGAAATATTTGAATCTGATATATTTAGACACAAATAGCCGAAAACACGGGTTCAAATATTCATGTGTTTTAATTATTAATTAAAAGAACTGCATATAAAGTGGGAGGTAATAGAAAACGAAACAATTTTATAGTGTTTGAAATATTGAACACGGTGCTGGTGGCACGGACTTTTTCCAATCAATTCGACGTGCAAATCACCATTTTCGGAACATGTTGAGCTTTTGACGAGGTACATTGAAGGCATCATGAGAGCCTTGCACTGACGTCACGTATAAGCGTTGAGTCAGCTGAGGGAGGAACTCCGGGAACAGAAAGTCAACCAGGAAACTGAGGTTGCTAAACAGACCTGCCGCCCCGGTTTGACGTTTAAACGGCGGTAATAACGTTAGGAATCTCTTAGTATAACACTACAGTATTTGTTATTGGTGTTTTAGTTCATTCAAAGCAGCGCCATGGCTTCACTTTTCAAGAAGAAGACTGTTGATGGTAAGTTTGCTGTGTGTTAAAAGCTAGCTAACTTGTTTTTAGCCTGGATGTTCAGACGGCGGCTGTGTTGTTCCCAGCTTGCCATTGCCTTCCTTAACTAACTTGTTAAACCTGCTTTGGACCTTGCGTGACTCACGTCAGTCACACAACAGCGTCGAAGTGGTGCCAAACTTATTGTATCATATTATAACATGCTATGGTTGTATGTGGTTAGATTGTAAATTGACTAAATGAACGCCAACACCAATACCGTAAAATAATATTAAGCTGCTTGTTACAAATGGTCGTTTAGGTTTGCTCCAACCTGATAACGTTTAGCTATCATTTAACAAAAGATCCAAATGGGAGGAGGGTGTCTGTATTGTCCAGTTCCACTACAGCATAAGTTAAGCAAGTTGAATAAAATGCCTGTTAAACGTAATCAAATAGACTACCTTCTTACGATATGTCAGGTGAATATGTTATATTATTTTAGATTACCGGCGTTTTGTATAATTTACCATAATATGAGTCATATACACGAGCTAGTCTTACTCAGTGTAATTACACAAATAAAAAAAAAGAAGAAGTCTTTGATTGATTACATTACTATTTGTGTTTATCATAGTCTGAAACAACTGACTTCCCTTGTCATGAGCATAGATTTTATTGTAAAGAGGAATGGCAATTGTGATATTACACTATGCCATGATTTTTTTAAAGTTTGATATAATTTATTTTAGTCAGTAATATACAACATTCTCAAAATTCTTAAAAGCCTTACAGTGTAAATATTGTAATTTTCTTCAGACTAGATAATCAGCCTCACAAAGTCAAAATGGAAAGCATGCCACCTTTTTATTAAATACATTAATCAATTATTCTATTTGAAACTGATTATTTTGACCCAAAGTGCTGAATATCCAGGGAGGGCAGAATAATCCTCGCTTTTTTTGGAACCTTAACCTATTTGTGTGGAGGATCGCATATAAAATATCATAACAGTTTCTGTAGGTTAAAGCAAATGTTTTGAAGAGCATCGCCTTCCTACCCCTCCCGTCATTGTCATCCTAGCTTCACCCATAGTGATCGTCCTCTTCCTGTACTCACCCTTGCTATGTTACCTCCACTCCCTGCTAAGCCGATATCAGATCTTCTCAGCTGTGACATTTCGCAGGTCCCATCTGATGTTCTTACTTTCTCGAATCTCTTGTTCTGTAGGCTTAGTATTTACGTTGTTGCCTTGGGTGGAGTGGCTGAAGTGGTTTCTGGTTATTTGGTGAAAGGAGGTGTGGGGGGGGATTTCAGCGCTTATACTTGTAGTACGATATCCCTCCCATTTGTAGACGTTGTTGGCACGTCACCATGTACGTATACATGTGGCGTTCTCGCAAGTGGTCCAACGCTGTGGCGCGTCATGGCCAACTTGATAACTGAACTTTCCACACAGAATAAGCAATTTTTTGTGGATGAGATTTCCTTCCAACCAAAGTGATATTTCCAATTATTACGTCTGTCTAGCTGGGAAAAGGGATTCCTCCGCTGCTGCTCTTCATAAGTTTTCTTCCTTTTCCCACATTTTCTTTTGAGCGGTATGTCTGAAGATGAAGCCTGGATTGTAAATTACTTTAAGACAACTTTTAATAATCACTGACTTGATACTGACATAACAGACTTTTTCAATGTATTTCTTTATGCTTTATGCTTAGCTTCCATTTTTGATTCGTTCAGATTTAGGACAATGTTGTATTTATTCTGAAGTCAGTTTACAATACAGCTGTGTTTTTTGGTAAGGTCTTCAGTGTGTGTTTGTGAGTGCACCAGGGATGCTTGGTTTGTCTGTCAGTCAGTAGCCTTGGATGAATGTGGGATCATGCATCATCTCACATGATGCCACTTTGTGTTAATGTGGGTGTTTTCGTGGTGACTCAATCTCCATGCGCGCTGTCAAGGCAGTGTTAGCGTGCCTGGTTCTGCTGATCCCTCTGCAGAAGTTCATGTGCTAGTGTGCACATGTAGTTAGTATCATGCAGGTATATTTGCACATTACAGCAGAAAAGTGTTTCTACATTTATTTTTTAACTTTTTGAGATCAATGTTAGTGTTTGCACATCTGTCAAGACTGTATGCTGATGTGAAAAATGATGCTTGTATATTTTCGTTTATTTGTTCTATTTGCAAATTACCATTTATATTGTTACTGTTAACAAAAAAATCCTTAGCTTATCATCATTTAGTTTTAAGTCTGTAACCCACTTCTAGTTTGCAGAATAAGCTATAAAGAAAAACAAAGTCGAATTATTTGTCTTTTTTGCCACTGAGTTGACATCAGAGATATTTGGAGGGCAAAAGTCCATAAAGATACATTCAACCAGTGACATCTGGAAACGGTTGCTGGGTGGTATAAATGTCAAGATTTTATAGGTTTTACAAAGTATGAACTGGTCTGCCCTTCTCTCTCTCTCTCTTAAGACATCATCAAGGAACAAGGTAGAGAGTTGCGTGGCACGCAGAGACAGATCACAAGAGACAGAACAGCGCTGGAGAAACAGGAGAAGCAAATGGTGAGATGCACACGCAGACATACACAAAGAGTTTGGGGAGCAAAAAATCTCTATGCCCTGTTTACTTTTCACAGATTTCTACATATTGCATCAATAGCTTATCAGCTTCCCCGACAGACACACTTAATGATGGATGCACACTATTTCCACTTTCAACAATCTGGGATTAATCTTGATTGGCTAATGAGTCTAAATTAATTGACAAGCTAGACCTGGTATTGCGGCTTTGCTTCAGGCATATGAAACGGTTCTCTCTCTTACACACATACACACGCACACACGCACAGGTTTACGATACGGCTATGTTCACAGTAGCACATAACATTTCCACTCACTGAAAGATGAAAGCGACTGTCTCCTGTCCCCTCTATTGTATTAAGTAAATATCATACAGAACATAATTACCTCCCCCGGGAACCAGACTTTTATACCTTATTAATGCTTTCCACTAATTAGTCAAGTTTTTAAAGCTTTGTAGCACCTTCAGAATAGAAGATACTTTAGATAAGAAATGGAAATGACCTATTTTTCGCAGTTTAGCATAATATTAACGGTCTGGTGCCCTGGATGCATGCACACACTCGCACATTTTCTTGCACAAACTGCACAAAAAAAGCACAGAAGGAGCTCTTTCCCCAAAATCAAAGCACATTTTTAGTTTAGTTTTTCATTCATTTTTTATGTCGTATTGTAGGACTTCATAAATTTCAATGAAAATAGGATAACAAAAGCTTATCAAATAGTCCGTCTAATTTATCATTTCCAAATAACCTGCTTATATTTTCTTCTGTTTCTTCTCGTTCTGTTTAAAGTCATGTTTGTTTTCGGTCTGATGGTTGTGTAACTGGTTTAAGATCATTGATCGAAGCATTTGTATTAGTAGGATTTAGCCTCCCGGAAGAAAGATACATTCTAAACACTTAATTATTTCCAAAATATTCGTAGTAACATCTGAAAGATTCACACTGCAGCAACACACTGCCCATCTGTTGTTCAGAAAAATCTTCAGAATTTGTTTGCACACAGACTCGCTGTTCCTGCCAGGAAAAGCCTAATAGGCTCACAGTTGAGTGGTGCTCTCCTTCACGGGGAGGACAGCACTATCTATCTCTCCACCACCTCCACCCACTCCTACTCTTGTGACAAGGCAGTAAATAAGACATTATAAGCCTCACATCAGCAGAAGTCCCAGCGCTCATCTCTGCGTCTTGTCCCCATTAAAGCATTCATAGTTTTTTCAGATGACACTGCAGTTGACATTATTATTGTCTATGTCTGCTTTGTTTCAGACACTTTTTCTTTCCTTGGCATCGATACAATATTTTCTGCTCATCAGCAGAAACAGATAACCTGACGCAAATGCACCTATTTGTGTGTGTGTGTGTGCATAAGACCGAGAGACAGAGAGCCGAGAATCGAACATTAATAATTGATTGTTACTTCCTATAGAAGTAAACAGACACACGGGGTTGTTGTAGCAGTTCGAGAGGCCTGGCTAACTTACTGTAACCTGGAGCTCCACTCTTGTCTCTTGGGATGCTCACAAACACTCATGCCCACACACAAAATCCCTTTGGGCATCAGTATATATTCTGATGTTTACCAAAGCTAAATGCATGTATTTGCATGCCAGCAAGAAAGGCCTGAACCATGTGAACTTCTTTCTTATGTCTATATTTGCAAACACGTTGGTGTCTCGGGAGCTTTCTGGTTTATTTATCAATACTTGGTGTTTGAATTTAAGCACATTCATTTGTGTAATGTTGTGCATCTCTAATGTAAGGTGTGAAACAGAAGATATTCAAATTGATCTTTTCGTAGACGTGGACTAAAAAGTGGTAAACAATAAATGATGAGTATAGGGGAGGAAGAAGATATACAACATACTTGCTCAAGAGCCATTAATATGTATTGTTACACTCCTAAAGATAGTAGCTGCTGTTACAAGCGATAGATGCTAAAATGCCCAATCCTGCCTGCTACTTCTCCTGGATCTTTAATGTAGCTTTTGACATGGTTCAGCATAACATATTGCTAAAACAAATGGAAAATAAGTTGTGCTCACTGACACTATGAAGTCTGTATAACACTTCTGTGGACAGAGTTTTATCAGTATTGCAAGGCAGCTGCTCTGGCTAATCTGCAATATTCTGGCAGAATTGGTCCATTACTGTATATTGTTTTTATTTTATATGCCTGCAAACAGGAATATTATCTCTAACATTATCATTGCTTATATCCACTAGTAACAGGACAACTTACTTGCATTAGGGCTCACAGGGTCGGTCCGCATAGCGTCTATGTGCTGCCGTCTGTTTCATGAGTAATCCGGCTCTACGCGTATCTAATTGAAAATTTCAGAACTTTTCATAAGATAGATGCGGCAGACACCACAACTCACATTAGACAGGTTCAAAGACGTTCTGCAGGTCTGATCATCTCCCTGATGATTATCAGTCCTCGGGAGACTACTGGAATCTTCTATAGGAGTTAATTTCTTAAAATTAAATTAAGCCAGGAACTCCTGGACGAGGCAATAATTTTCCCTGTATTGTCTCCGCCTCCTCCTCCTGGCTCTGCAGCTGTAGACTGAGTGCTTACTGCGGGGCATTAACATTAAGCTTATCCATGCAGGGTGAGGGCAAGCATCTTCTGGTAGCGGCTCAAGCTGAAAACAAATAGTAAGAATAAAAGATGATAATAAAAAGCAAAGCGGTGCTACGAAAGTTATAATTATAGAAACATGACATCCATGTAGCCTCAAAGGAATTCTTCAGATATCTACGATGGTAGAAACAATGCCGAACCAGCTGAAGAGTCTTCTGCGTATCAGGAAAGTGTATTTACTTTCATTCTGTTCTCATCCTTCTCCAGGAGGCGGAGATCAAGAAAATGGCTAAGAGTGGTAACAAGGAGGCATGTACGATCCTCGCCAAGCAGTTGGTCCAACTAAGGAAGCAGAAGAACCGCACATACGCCGTCAGCTCCAAAGTCACCTCCATGTCCACCCAGACAAAGCTCATGAACTCCCAAATGAAGATGGCCGGGGCCATGTCATCCACAGCGAAGGTAAGTTCCTTCATGTGACCTCATTCAGCTCAGCTGGTCTGAGATCAGGTTTTAAAATATTGAATTCCTGTTGAGGTGGATATGTTAAAACATCAGCTATTCTTGTATCAAAACAGCCTGCGGAGGATATCATGTTGAGGTCTTTGTTGTCTGCTGTCATCATTGACACTTTACAGATAGATGCAGTGCTCTTACCAAGAAACAGAAGCATCCACTTTACCCAACAATCAATTAGTAGTGGAAATGACTTTGTTGCGTGATTGCATACTTTAATTAATATGTTCATTTTCTATCTGCTAAATCCAGATCACCGTTACAAAAGTTCTGTCTCTCCTTTAGTTCATGAACTAGTTTCTGTGTTAGCTCGTATCAATATTTTAGTGTTGTAATTAAAGTATTAATGTGGGATCTGTTCGTGTTTAAGCTGCGTCTCGTTGTTAATGAAGTGTGAGGGGAAGTAATTGGCCAGAAGCGGTTTACAGTACAGAGTCAGACTAAGCAAACACAGGCGGGTCAAATATAATTAGGCTTCAGCTTAATGAAGTGTGATGAGGAGGGTGTATGGCTGTTAAAGAGGGAGAGAATGTAATGAATGCTTTTGTCACTTATGTTAGTATATTGAATGAAGGCTGCTGCACTTTTCTTCCCCACAATAACCCTTGGACCTATTGGTAAACATGTTGTTGAGCAGAATGTCAATGAGAGTCAATTGGAGGGAAGAAGATTCTCATATGTGGTGTCAGCTCAAAGTAGGCCACGTTTGTGCTGATGTTTCACAGGAAGGGAGGAAGCAGATGCATAATTTCTGAGTTAGTCTGTGTTCTGTAGGACCTTTATTTTCTCTAATGTTCACTTAAACCAAGCTAATGTTACCTGAGAGAGACGCTCACGTGATTGAGTTCAGAAATGATCTGCAATTATTGTCTTCTCATTGCATTTACATAGAATAGAAGACGTTCTGCATACAATAACTCCCGACTGTTCATTTACTAGTACAACAAACCTGTCCTAATAAATAACTACAAAGGAGCTACAGTGTGCAGACATTATTTTTTTCTGTCTATACTTACATTTTCTGGTCCAACAATGAATAACAACTACACACTTTTATAGAGGTCCTCCACATGAACACCAAATATGAAATATATTCTCTGCTCTGTTTTACCCTCGTGGTGATAAAAGCTTGTGCCTGCACTACTGCAGTGTTGTTACTCTCAGTCACTAAGTTACTTCTGTTCTCCAGCACCTGACAACCTCCACTATCTAACCTTTTTCTTTTGTTTGATACTGTTTACAGACAATGCAAGCAGTAAACAAAAAGATGGACCCACAGAAGACCCTAAAGACCATGCAAGACTTCCAGAAGGAGAACATGAAGATGGGCATGACCGAGGACATGAGTAAGCACATGCATGCACAAATTCTTGCATTTACAGGCTGTCCAAACCAGATTAACAGGAATCTATGTGAATGGTTTGAGAGGTTACGTGCATTACAAGCTGGATTTGTATGACAGTTATGATCACATAATTGTCAGGTGTGGATTGACGTGCAAACACAAGCAACCAGTGAAACTGAAAATGTCAATGTGTTTGACTTGTACTTAGCTGACCTCTCTGTGTGTTTCCCCTCCCTGCCTATCCCTCTCGTTCCAGTAAACGACACGTTGGATGAGATCTTTGATGGGTCTGATGATGAAGAGGAATCTCAGGACATTGTCAACCAAGTTCTGGATGAGATTGGCATTGAAATCACAGGAAAGGTAAGAAGTACCCAATTGAAAGACGTCCCTGTTGGTGTCCAAACCAGCTCTGTACTGCCAGAGTATAATCCTCACTTTGTGCCATGTGAGGTGAGGAAACACATTAACCCCAAAGGCAATCAGTGTTTAATTTTCTTTTATGTAAGATTTAAGTCATTTGAGATGCAATTTGGTAATCCCCCCTAATATAAAAGTTAAAGAAAGTTTCACCACATGTTTCACACATGTCTCTGGTCCTAATTGAGCACCATCAACTGAACATTAAACATTCCACATGGCTTTTAGTAGACTGATCAAGTGTTATCCAGCTGCCACATGGTGGGGCTAGCCCTCAGCTCTTCCAACTCCATCCACTGTGATCTGGGGAACTGCCAGGCCTCCCATCTGCTGGGAGTCGGGCTCCCCCTGGGGGGCTCCTTGAGTTACTACCTTTCACAAGCAAACATACTAACACACAAACGGTCCAATAAAAAAGCCCAAATCTGGAGTGAAGAAGCAGCTTGTTTCTGAATATATAGGGGGGTTTATTTCCTCAATCAAAATAATAAACAGATAATAATCTCCTCACTTGTGCACACTGCAACACAAGAACAGAAGCCTTGTCACAAAACCGCTTAAATAAGTAAAAGAGCAACATATGCAAAAATTTGTTTCTCAGACTCACTGTAATTATCCTGCCATATGTAGTAGTGTGCAAACAAATGAAGACATGTGTTCAGTTCTTAAACACACAGAAAGGATAGTTCTTGTATGAACTGAGATATATGTATATGAAATTGTATCTTATCTTGGGGAGTTTCA
This sequence comes from Macroramphosus scolopax, assembly GCA_901007825.1. Taxonomy (NCBI): domain Eukaryota; kingdom Metazoa; phylum Chordata; class Actinopteri; order Syngnathiformes; family Centriscidae; genus Macroramphosus; species Macroramphosus scolopax. The sequence continues at coordinate 9,735 of CAAKHC010019654.1, read as the reverse complement.
GACTGATGCAGTGCTTGTATAACCTCTTACAAACAAACACATGAACACTAAAGCCTTTATACATTTGTTTAAAACCTTGACCCTTTTTCCTGTAATAATTGATCCTGGATAAAAAATGATTGTTTAACTGACCCCCTAGCCTTTAATTTGAGGTCGGCTTATAAACCGTAACTTAAAGACATCAAACGGTCCTTTTTTCCACCACATAATTGACCAGACCTGCTTCAATAAGTGTGATCAGTTTTGAAACAGGTGTTAGACTTGCTGTTGGAGTGGCAGTCGGCAGCTGTACATGGCTGCCACGCTTACAAGTATTAAGCTTTTTAATTGCACATGCCTGCTAATGTGTGCTGCTGTTTTTTCGCCCACGTGTGTCTCCAGATGGTGAGAGCTCCAGCTGCAGGAAAGAGCACCCCTGGGGCTGCTTCCTCCAAACAAGCCACCATCTCTGATGACGAGATTGAGAGACAGCTCCGAGCCCTGGGAGTGGACTAATAATGTTGTCTGTATTAGCATTCACGCAGGAAACCAGTGCAAGAAGAATACTGATTAAAACTGAGTCTTTTAGTACGACATGTCTGATGGGTCATGGATGAAATTCCTACGGTATAACAAATGGTGCACGCTAACACACACACACACACACACACACACACACACACACTTCACTACTCCCGCGTGTGTTACACCATGTGGTC
>CAAKHC010019651.1:22301-70885 GCA_901007825.1 Macroramphosus scolopax | reverse complement strand
TTTGAGCTACCAACAAAATGTACCTTTAAACAAAGAGTTGACCTACAAATAATGTAGAAAAGTTAAAGCAGCTATAATCAACGGTTTGAATAACTATGGATCAAATGATTATATGAAACATGTCATCATAGTGATGACCCCGCCTGCACAACAAAGCTGCACAACAAGTTTCAGCTCTTTGTTCCGGTTTAGTCTCACTGCTCTCTCTCAGCACAAACCTCAGACGGAGTCAGCAGCTAGCTGGTGGGCAAAGAGCAGAGGTATAAGGAATGTATCCACCACTGTTTTCTCTCAATTGACAGTATAATCAGTCAACAGACTGTCTGCCCTTTGAGAGTCTAACTATCTACATATCCTTTAAACTTACCAATAACCTGCAGGTTACTTGTGTGATTTAAGGACTGAAAGATATAGTTGGTAAAGAAGGCAGGAGATGGGAGGTTCCCCCGTCTGAAGCAGTGACCCTGCAGGATGTGGCTGATGATGGCGGCGGACACTTTGGGGACAGAGGACACGCCTGCACCTGAGGTTTCTTCTTCGCTGACATCTTCAAGGAGGCGAGCAGCATCAACACACTGTGGGAGCAAAGGCCAGATTATGATAACCAGGTGTTCACCTGTCGAGACCGGGAAGGTCTTTCAGATTAAAATCCCTTACATGCAAATCAGATAATGTCGATGTGTCCTGGTTGGACTGGTTGTAGTGCCGGTTGATAAGCTGCAGAATATTTTGGGTTTCACTGGATGATAAGAAGCAGTTGTCCTCAGCTGGGTGTAGATTGGTGAGAGCCAAAAGGTAGAACTGGTAGTTCCCAGCAGAAGAGGAGGAGGACGACGAAGAAAGGGAGGATGAAGAGGCAGCACCTGGCACGCACAGATCTTGCAAGTTAATTATGTAGTAGAGCAGAACAACGGAGATCCGCTGGTAGTCCTCCTCCGTGAGGTACGCCTTCCCATCGTCCTCCAGCACAGAGAGAGCTACGTCTGGTGTCAGGCACTGTCACGAGGAGCAAAGCACAAGTTAAGGACGATTTGACGGTAAAAAAATTGCAACGTATAGTGAAGCAACTTTTTTGACAGCAAACCGTAGACAATCTGGATTATGATCTCAAGTCAGGTTGATTCGTAGGAGAGCGTAGTACATGTCAACATGTACTGCAAAAGAGGTCAGTTTGATAAGAAGCCTCCCTGCATGCACTGAACCAGCCGACCTGTTTGTGTTTTGGTGAGTTGAAACCCAGTTAAACCCAGACATAAAGCTATAGAGGCATTATTTAGGATGTTTGTCACTTCACATGACGATCCCCTTTAAGGCTGCACACATAATCTCATTGTGAATGCACCTGCACAAACATGTGGAGCACCTCTGACTCCACTCTATGGCATTTATTATGTCAAACAGAGGGATGTCCAAAGCCACTCAGCATGAATGCCCCATAGAGGTCAAGAACTTAAGCCTCCCCATTCACTCACATTCCAGCCATCACAAGCATGTTTCTTAGGATAAGCAGACCAAATCGTGTTGAAAACAAAGTGGCACTTAGCATATTGGACGTGGGGATGCAGAGTTTGTTATTTAGCGGAACAACAACAGCGTTTGGAGAGTTGAAGGTCTCACCTTGTCACAGACGTCTTGAGAAGTGCCAGTTTGCTCTGCACAGTGCACCGCCACGAGGAGCCTGGTGATCAGGATCCCGATGTGGCTCTTCTGCAAATGAGGCTCGTCTTCTGTATCCGGGGTCAGATCCAAGGCCCTGCGAACCTCCTGCAGGCGCCCCTGCTCCTGCCCTTTCACCTCTAGGACCCTCCCAAGCAGAGACAGAAGCAGCAGCTGCAAAAGGGGAGCACCTCTCCTGAAGTGCATGTTCCTATCGAGGCTCCCACAAGCTCCCAGGACCGGCTACGGGTTCAACTTGCTGATGGAGAGAAAACACAGGAAATCCAGAGATTTGAATTAAAGTGAATAAAAAGAGAGAAAGCATCCAAAGAAGAGCGGCGGATGTGTTCTTGCTGATGGAGGCGTTAATAAGCAGCCCGCCTGATCCAGTGGAGGACAGAAGGGCTCGCACCCTTCAGCTGAACCAGCCCTTACGGCGCAGAACAGTCAGCCAAAGACTGTGGGCCCCTCAGTCCACAACAAAAGGATTAGTGCAGGCAAGTGAGAGAGCACAGGGGCAGGGAGAGAGGGGCATGAAGGGGGAGATTGTACAGAAAATAATTAGTATTGGGAAAAAACTACAATTAGCTAGGAAACTTATTAACTGAAAGCAAAGGCTCTGATAAGGAAAAGTTGGTCAATTAGCCTAGAGGTCATTAGAGGGCCTAGAGGGAATGCTATTTGAATTGCATAACAGCCTCTTGAATGCTTCTAAAACTTTTGTTTCGACACATGCATTGTTTTGACGCAGGACAAGGGCTTATCATGTAACCCCACAGCCCCGATGCATACAGCAGCAGCGATGTTCAAATGGAAGTTTTTCTTATCCTGCATCTCTGAGTCATCAAAGATCAAAAAAAAATACAGAGCAAAATATGACAAGCATTATCTCAAACATCCTCCCACACTGTGCACGCCGGGTCAAACCGACCGAGCACAGAGAGAACATGACTGCTGTTGTAACGCGCTACAGCGATTACCTGAACTATAATAGATGGAAAATGGTACCGGATGAGCCGGGCCTACCGTTCTTCACCTCTCTTCCCTCCTCACCTTCCAGCCGCTGTGTGTCTGGGTTTGTTCTCCTCCTCCGCTTTGATAAACACAGAATCCGGTGGGTGTTTTGGGAGAATTCCTGGACATTGGTGTTGTTGGTGAAACCCTCTTACGAAAAGTAGGAATTGGGTAAGCTCCTGAGGATTAACTGCGACAGCCTTATGAGAGCTGCGGTTGCCATGGAGAATGCTGCCTCATTCCTAACAATGAAGTGATGGAAGGGGGGGGGGGGGCGCTGGTGGAGGTGATTGAATGTCTAACGAGTGACAGAGCAATATTTCTTATGTCGAAACCATTGGGGAGGGACAAAATAGTAGACAACTTCTGTTGTTTTTAGAACAATGGCGGAACGTATTCATATATATATATATATATATATGTTATATATATGTTATATATATGTTATATATACATAAATAGAAAGGTTGTGGAAGGTTGTGCATGTGTAACTCACACTTAGCATCTCACATTGACAATACATGGCGGAGTCAGTCGCAACGGGCCAGGACAGAGCGTCACTGTTGGACAAGTGGGGATGAGAACAGGCTCACGGAGCTGAAGGTGGAGACTCCCAGCATGATTTGTGACATCACCACCAGTCTGGAGGGATTCACGGTTGAGGTTGTGACGTGAGGATGATGAGAACAGACTTTTTGAGACTTGTTTAGACCTTTTAAGAACTCACTGCTGAGTGAGTTAATCCTAAAGATCGCCCCAGTTATATATGTCACGTGAATTTCAGTCCCATTTGAATGTTGCATTGTCGAATATATTTCAGCTTGGAAACAGAAAATGAGGATGAAAGTGTCGAGGTTGATTTCATCACTCAGCAGCACCCACCTTCACAGCCTTGAGCTTTTTAAAATATATAGTTCTACATAGCTTTCAGAGAAAGGACATCTGCTCAACAATAATAAATAAATACCTGTGACATTTCCGACGAAAGAATGAACATGTGAAACAAAGAGGAGCCATAGTTTTGTTGTAGTGTTTCCTTTTATTGTGCATCTATTTACAACGTCAGCCCATTGAGAATAAGAACAAGCAGAAAGATCTGGCTAATTGCATGAAAAACACATGACTGAATCTGAACTGGTCTGCACCCAGTCTCTCTAAGCGCTGCTCCCAGGAATGTTCTGGGTTGTGTTGATTGGTAAAAATAAAAAAGACGATAATCTGTACATATCTAAAAATCACATAATCATGTATTCTTTTTACTATATCGTTCACTGATATGATCTTGTCTCTTATTTAGTGCATTGCCAGTGATTGCATGTATTATTATAAAATAATAAAATTACCACTCATGTCCATCTATGCTTGTTCGTTCTGCTCTATATTGGCCACCAGGCCTTTGGTGTCTACAGCAGCTCGAATCGGATTATTGAAGTACAACTTGTTGTCGAAGGTGTTTTCTCCCAAGACGGGACTGGGTATCTTTTTACGGAAGAGGAGGAAGGCGCCGAGTCCTAGTACAGCAATTACAACCAGCACCACGGCCACGGTGATGCCAGCAGACCCGTGGAACTCCACTTCGACAACTTGAGCTACAGAGAAACAAAAATATAGAAGTATTACCCGAATGTGAAACATCATTTTAAATATGTATCTTAGCTACAAGTTGAACTACTTACCAACAGATGGAGGCTTTTCTGTAGGTTTAATAACTGAAAGAAGATGCTCAGTGTTAGTAACTGCTGGGCTCATCTGGAAGTACACAACAGCTGGTTGAACATACCTTTAGGGGTTTTGCAGATGTAAGACCTGGATCTACTGCAGCTTGATGTACTCCATTTCCCAGTGTCAGAATGGACGTTCACACATGTGTCTGACTTTGATATCCCTTGTTTCCAGTTGGTATAGTCCAAAACACTGTTATCGATCCACATCCACTGACCTGGAGCAAGACGTCGCATTATGTCGCTGCAGTTTATGCAGTTCATGTAGTTTAACCATTTCAAACATTTCTTAACCAAACTAGGAAAGACCTCCACCAACAGGAATAGCCCAACCTGCCATCATATATATTCATCACATATGTCTGGGTGCATTATCGAATGAATGAGATGCCCAAATATGCCAAAATGAATTCATAAAGCTGCTTGAAAATCTGATTTTATAAACACATTGTCTGACATCAGCACACGCCACCAGTGGATGTAACGACATCTACATTTGCATCTAAATGAAAACTGAGAGAAAAGTTAGAAGCAACAGAATGCCTTCGGCATGTCAACTGCCATGTGGACAGAATTTTCTGCTCCACACCGCTCAACACAGTCGATGTAGAGGACATGTGTCTCTCCCTCGCTGTAGGCTACAGGCAACTGTCTTGTTTGGAAAGTCACTAGTTTGAGTGCCGACCTTTAGCAAAGCTAATACAAAACTTTTTCGTTTGCTATGTTAAATGGACCTGCCGTCTTCTCACCTTCGTGGGTCTTATACAGGCCGATCCAGAAGGTCCTGGCATCGTCCTGCAGAAGTTCCAGGTTTTGTTGTATGAAATGACTTTCCTGAGGATCCTCTATACTCACCAGTGATGCACCTGACAAGTACAGCAGAATAAGACATCTCATCCACATGTAGGGAACAGTTTATGAGTGGAAATACTCCAAACATACCAATTTTCAGGCATTCAACTGAGGCGTGGGCCCAGTTATCCGACACTGAACTGAGGAAGTAATAACAATGGCCTCTGAATGGGATCCAGGTTCTTCTCTTCTTTGATTCTGGGCAAGTTCCAGGGAGCTGTGGCGGCTCAGTGGGGGCTATCTCTGAAAAAGGAGACAGGAGAGTGTGTCCCTGTCTCAGGAGTGGGGGCTAACCATGCATAATGTTGGGTTGTGTAGATGATTGTGGCCGAGAGGACATTCTGACCTGAGGATTTCTTGCAAAGGGAGTAGTAGGTGTTGGTGCAAGGTGCTGTCTTCCAGGTTCGGTCCACGTCCAGGTACACGCAGCCATAGTTGTTTTTCGGCTCCCCATCTCCCCATTTAGTAAAAGAGAGTGCCCAGTTGTCGACCCACCTGAACCGCCCACCAGTCTGCGAAGAAGAAATCAATTCTTGCTATGAGGAATGTTTCTACAAACCCGGAGGGTCTCAAGGTTTGAACAACAGGTCGGCCCTTTACCACATTGTTGTTGAGGCCAATCCAGAGAGGCTCATTGTGCTTGGTAAGCTGCAAGGTGATGTACGCCTCGGTTATGGGGTTCAGGATACTTGTGAGATCGGCATCATCTGCTTGACACTGCCTCCTCGCCTCATCCCATCTCATCTTCTGGGCCACCAGCTTGAAGGAGTCATTGCCCAGCTTGTTGAACGCCTTTGGTGACACAGTGGTGGGTGGGACTGCAATCTGAGAATCTGAAAAGAATATTAGTTATTTACAACCTAATTCTGCCATTATTTTACTTTCTGTATCATAAACGTATTAAATGCAGTTCCCACTTATATAACAGGCATGTTGGACAATGAATTCCATCTGTTTAAAGGTGCTTTTTATTCCACATTTTGGATGTATTATTTCTTTATTCGGCTACATAAAAATGTTATTAAAAAGACGTTTCATTTATTATAATGTGGTCTATATTTTACTCACCGATGTTTCTTTTGCAAATGAAGCCGTGTTTTGCTTTACAATCTTCCACCTTCCACTGTCCTGTTTGTTTGGCGATGGAGCCCACCAATACGACACAATCAAACACCTACCAGGCAGAAAGAAGTACGGAAGTTCCCCGTTAGAAAAACCTTAACAACACCTTTTCTACGATGATGACATGTCGCTTCAGTCATTGGTGTCCCATATTCCTGACTTTGGATATAGAAGTTTACTTCACCTGGCTCATGTGTGAAAAGCGTCCATCGGGCGAAGACGAGGGATGCCCCTTCGCCCAGTTGGTGTATGAAATGCCTTTGCCGTCCGTCCACACAAAGTGCATCTCCCAGTTCACATCATTCATGCCTATCCACATGTCTTCCTCGTTTCTCAGCATCTGTGTTGTCAGGAATGCTAGAAAAAGGAAGAACCAATGATTCTTTAACCTAAAACATATCTTTATTATGAGATGTGAGCTTTGCAGACATCCAGTAGCTGCACCACGTGGCAGCATGGCCGTCATGGTCGTCATGGCCGTCATGGCCGTCATCGCGCACCTTGCTCTCTCTCGTTGGTGACAGAAACCAGATTTCCTCCCTCGTTCTTGCAGGTCGTCCTGGCATCATCCCACGTTTTTCTGTCATTCCTCTCCATTTTGTAGCACTGTGCAAAGAAGTTGCAGTGTAATAAAATAACAACCAATTAGGCAGCAGCTAACCAAGCCGGGTTAAAATATCGGAGCATGTTTTACCAGAACAGTATTAAATCTGAAGGTTTAAATGAAACTCTGAATTGACTTCTGTGTCTTGCAATGTTTCCTTCTGTTTTGGCAATGTGCAAAATGATACGTCCTTACCTTTCCGTGGAAAGAAATCCATTCTGGGGCACATCCTCCTTTAGGAACAGCTGTGGGAGCTACTGTTGTATTGACAAAATTATGGCTTCTTTTGCAAACTGACGGTAGATCCATACCGCAGTTAATATCATTCCAGTACCCTGCATGTACCCAAAATACATCAATAAGTTACGCTAGGTCAGATCATTTTTTATGACACCAATAAGGTTAGAGTGTGTGGGGCTCACCCATGCTCCTGTATATAGACACACAGTTTTCATCATTATTAGCAAAGTTGGGCTCATTGCGTTCCCATGCGGAGAAAGTTACAGGGGTGCCATCGACCCAGCTGGAAACAAAACGGAGATAAAGATGTTAATAATCCAAAAAATGTCACACATCTGTAGTGTTTTTTTTGTGTCGTGTGCAGGAAACTGAACTGATGGATCAAAGAACGTTTGAATTACCTAAAGGACTTGTCTAAATTCAATGTCATGCCGATGTAGTACTGCGACTCTGAGCCTTTCGATATCTGTTGGGACATAATGGACAGAGAGACAATCAGCGTTAAGTCCAAAACAATTTGGTGCTTTTGACATCGTACAACCGCTCTGAGCCGCGGTGTTAAACGTGCTTGTTTGAAAAAAAAATCCTGCCTGTTTCCAAATGAACTTCCTCTCACTCTCCCCTGTGATGACTGCAAGTTCACCAAAGTTCTTCTTGCAGTACGCTCTGGCAGCTTCCATCGAAAGGGGGTCAGTGTTGACGAAGAACTGGGTGTCGTTGTAGATGATCCAGCCGTCGTCTGTGGTGTTGTACACTGCAGAGAGAACGATCAATACATGCTGATGAAGAAGTAGTCCAGGGAATAAAAAGCTGTGCTCATAAATGTACACACTCTGATGCCTCAGTGTTTCCTTCGTATCCCATTACAAGTCACTCAGAAAGCTTCACGTCTTACAAATGATGCCGACGTACCTGGTGCAGCTATGGCAGGCTCCGGATTAGGAGTCACACCTGAAAGTACAACAGCATTACGGGGGAATAATCCAAACAGCAGGGAGGAACTCTAACTTCACATGATGTAATGACTCTATTATGTGATGGAGAACCATGATGAGACTCGTCTGCGCTACCTTTACGTATCTGACAGATCCAGTCGTTGAAGGCCTCGCAGTGACGATCGTTCCAGTGACGCCCATAGTAGAACTGGACTTCACCACAATGTTCATTGTCATTGTGGTTATTCGGCTCCCCATAGCCCCAGTTCTGATAGCCGTACTAGGTTTTTGGAAATAAACACAATTAATCCGAGGTCGGGTTTGCAACTCTTTTTTTGTGATGACAGGGGAAGAAGCTACCTACAGGTGATTCGTCTGTCCAGGCGTAACCTGCATTGACGCCGAGGTAGCTGATGCCAATCCAGCTGGCATCTGAAGAATGAAACCTTGAAAAAAGAAAAAGATGCTGATCACTTCAATCTAGCGTGATATCAACTCTGGTACAGACACCTGTATACATACGGGGCGTTGCTCAGGTCCTTTGAGCTGTGTATGCTCATCAGGTCTCCACCGATGGCCTTGCAGAAGGAATGTGCTTCATGCCAAGTCTTCTTGAAATTCTTGGTTTTTTTGTACAGCTTTTAAAGAAAACGTGAGAGTGTTAAAAACATAGAACATAGCACAGGTTTCACAGATTTCTCCCTTCGTACCTTGTAGCAGACGTTCCTCTTGCTCACAGGGGTCCAGCCGTACGCGCAGCTCAGGGCCGGCGTGGTGGGCGCAACTGTTGACAGCTGAATACCGTCTGCAACTTTTTTGCAGACATAATTCTCCTTGTCGCTGCAGCTGACAACATCCCACAATCCAGCAAAGTATCCAGTGTTCATAGCAACGCATCCTAGTTTTCTTTCTTTTAATAAAACACACCAGGAGAAATGGGGAAAATATGGATGACAAGGACGCACAGGCATGATGGACAAGACGGATACATGACAGGTACAAGTTGTCGAAAAAATCCCCCGATCACGCTGCCACAAGAGGAGACAGGGAATCTCCAAAAGTATTATCTAGGAACTATGAATGTCTGGTGTTTCCATTTGGATTTGAAATGTTGAAAACAAGGCTAAAAGAAAAATTATAAAAATGTCCACATGATATAGAACAGAAGATAATGTGTTGGGAAGCAAGTGTGGCGTACCTGGGCTGCCTGCATTGAAATGAGTAAACGTGATTCTTCTCCCGCTGACCCCCTTGAAACTTAGTCTCCTGTCCGTTTTAGAAAATCCTATCCAGAAATACTTCTCCGGTCTCAGCCCCAACAAACTGATCAAGAAGGCGTTCTCGTATCTGCATGACGACACAGTGAAGCAACAGTTTATTACTCAACGTCAAGCAAACTATTACAACCTTCAGAATGCATTAAAGCAAAAATGATTTCTGGTGTTTTAGATCATTGTGAAGGCTTGAAAAGTGGTGGAAAATGACGTAGAAATATTAGGGGATGTTACCTGTCATACACTTCTACCAGGTTCCCGCCGGACTGCGAGCATGCCTGCTTTGCCTCATCAAAAGTTTTCTTCTCAGCTCCGATGTCGTAACAATATGAACCGAACCTCACTGAGCCCTTAAAGTGATGAAAACATTGAACATTGACGACAAAAAAAAAAACACCAGAGACTTTTATACTTAAAACATAATTCAAAAGGAAATGACATCACTCACACGCTTGCATCCGGGGTTGGATTGCTCATGAGCGCCTTCAGCCAGCTTAGTGGAGGCCTTCTTCTTACACATGTATCCAAACGCCTTTTCACATTGGTGATCTTCCCACTTCGCATCCTGATAGACAGAAAAGAAGGTACCATCAGTGCTGTTGTAGTAATGACCATAGACGAGGGTTGAAACTGCTTTGCTGCTCGACCCATGCTAAAGAAGTTAGCATTCTCTTGCTTTTCCCAACGTCCTCGTATGCTGCCCCCTATTGGCTGGCGTGTTCAGAAACTTACAAATTGTATCTTTAATGAAAGTATGATTCCTTCAAAGACGTAAAGTTAGAGCTCTCAAATGCATTTAAGGGCAAAAACTAGTAAGATCGGGGGGATATCGTAAATGCTTTTTAAGATTATGATGAAAATGCTTTTGTTCTTATTCAGAGAAATTACACTTAGTGAAGAATTATCTGTGTTACGGATTATAATAAATGAGGCAAATGTACGGAAGTAGAAAGAACAGTTCTTCCGTTTAATGTGTAATCAGATAATCCTGGTGTTACCTTTCCTCTGATGAGGACGCAGTCCTGCTGGAGGCTGGAGGCGTGAGACGGCTCGTTAGTCTGCCACTGGGTGTAGGTGACGTGGGAGTGGTCAGACCATTCAAACAACATCTGGTTCCTCAGATCGTTTAAACCGACCCACAGCGTGTCTGTTGACACTGCAGTTTGGAAGATACATGGATGACAAGCTGTGAAATCTTTCTGATCTCGGTGGACTTATGATTTGAATGTCACACTTCATATTGAAAGGTTTCTAATCTTGAACAACACCGGATGAATCTGTGTATAAAAAGGACTTACAGTATCCAGATTGAGTTAGTATGAAGCTCTGCTCTTCTATATGATGTATGCTGGCCAAATCTGCTCCTTCCTTGTGGCAGGCAGTCAAGGCTTCCTTCCACATCTTTGTACTCCTCTCTATGTAGTAACAGTGACCAGCATAAGGAACCCAGTGATCGGGGCAGAAGCTGGGCTGGTCTTTACCTGTGCACACGGAGCAAAAGAGCTGAGAACATATTCTGTTCCAGGATTCCAGACATCAGGAGTGATGATATTATTTTTACTTGGTGGTGGAGGAACACTGGGAGTGGCTCCTTTACGACATATGTAACCGAGCTTCTTGGAGCAGGTGCTGCTCTCCCATTTCGAGGCCTTTGCAGCGTTCATGGTGCCGCAGCTGAACCAGGGCATTGATGAAGGATGACCTGTTGGGAACAATCATCTGTGAATTATTGGTTTATAATACATCCAATGATACTGGATTCAAATTCAATCAAATGATTTATACAATAAATGAAACTCTTCCTGGTATGTTACATAGCTTTACTGACCTGGGGCCCAGTTTAAATATCTGAATGGGTTTCCGTTGCTCCATCGCCATCCGCTGTCAAACTCCAAGCTGTTTAGTCCGATCCACAGAGAGGTTCCCAAATTATTGGTCAATCCTGTGTCAACCCATGCATTGCACTGCATTTAACATTCGGATAGCAAACATGCCGTCATGTGCGTAGCTGATAAGAGGCTGCCTTCGTACCTGAAATGTACGACTGCTCGTGGAGCTCTAGGATGCTGAGGAGGTCGCTTCCCTGCTGCTGGCAGCTCTTCCTGGCCTGATGCCAGGTCAACACGGCCTGGACATTCCTCTGGTACTGGACTCCTGTGACCGGGTCAGTGTCCCAGACGCCGGATGCTGATTTATAGGAATAAAGAAATGGTGTTATCAATATACAATATTAACAGCAAAAGGCGGAAAAAAACAACAAACAAACAAACTTGGATTCATTTTGAAGTTGAAAAACATCCACGTTGAATAAATACAGCATGTTGCGCTTTACACGAAAAAGAAAAATACATCCTTTTCTAGCCATTTGTTTTAACACAGTGTCAGGGGGGAGACAGGCCTTAGAGGAGAGGAAAAGAAGGACAGTGCTGTGTTGACAAGTCATGAGGGGAAGTGGTAGTATTGTTCTGCTGAGGGAGAGAAAGGGGGTCAGAAACCAGACCTGTCAGCACTGACCTCGTCAATGATAGCAGATTACAGAAAAACACTCTGAGTGGTTTGATGGGCAAGTCATTGTGATATGTCACTATACTGATTATTACACATGTTAAATGTACAGTCACACATACCTTTGCTGGGACAAAAGCCCCACTTATTCTCTTTATCGTAATCTGTTTCTGTGGCGCACCACAGCTGCCCATCTGTCCGGCCGGCCTTGGTGCACTCGGAGAAATACTTGTTCCCAAACTTGAATGGAAACTGACACGGGCTTCCAAAGGCATTGCCCCCTATTGTGAAAAGCTCTGAGGAAACACCAATTGTGGATTTAAAGACAAACAAAATCAAAACTAAGCAAAGCCTGAAAATCACAGATCAGGTCCCTCCATCAGGACACTGAGCCACCACAAACTGTCCGCTACCATAGAGTTCACCATCGATGATCAGCAAGATGAAATTAGATTATCTTGGTCTATCCGTTGTTTTTCCATATTGTATGTCATGAATATAATATCGTTATTTACGGACAGGACAGGGCAGTTGTGTCGTAGATGGATTGACGTCTGTCAGTTGACAGATTCGGCATCTGGACGTCTGACTTTCAGGAGTGTTGTTGGGAGTTCAGTTCTGTCTTCACGACTGCATGTTAGATCAATATTTAGTTTGTCTGTCTGCAGGATTATGCAAAAACAACGCGGGCCAAGAAAGAACCCGCTCCAATTTAGTGGCTGATCCTTTTCATTTTCTTTCATATGAGATGAGTATTTTTTTTCTGCATTTTCATTAATTTGTCATGAAACATTTCCTGGACATTCATGATCAAAATCAGGCCTATTGACAGTGATAATATCAATGAAAGTGACGGTTACACTCTGAATACTTTCTATTCTAAATTTGGTTTAATTCACAGCTTCAGCACCTGTCACATGGCCTGCATGGTTTAAATCTTTAGCTTTGAATCCTTCATGTATTTTCTTTATATCGGAAGTGTATATTGATTGTCTCCGCCGAGGAGGTTTTATTTTTGGGTGTCTGTCTGTTGCTCAGCGGAGGGTCGCGGAGGGATGCAGCATGTATCTGTAGATGTAACTAGCCTCTCCTGAGTGGAACTCCGGAACAGAGGCTTACAATTAAAACTTACTGAGCCAAAATCACAGCACAGCCTGTTGTTATTGATGATAATTCAGAAAATTACGTTTAGTTCATAACACATAGAAATGCACCAATTTTCAGTCGTTTAATTAATTTCTCAGGAAACATCAAATGGACCTATAAGAAATAATTTTTGTAAATTTCTGATACTTTTGCAAAAGCGTCCAGCCATATGTGACAGTATCACATGTAGGACTTTTCCCCTGCGTGTCTTTCACATGTCGTCTTTAGTTTTATATATCATGTGTTTTATTATGCAGAAAAAGGAACGTCAACGATAGATTTTATGAACATATTGTGTGCAATATTATAATGCTTTTGATTTTAGCCTTTGTAGGACACTGTGAGTTTAGATTGTCCGTGCACAAAGAAAACCTACCTTGATACCCTTTTGAACAAATGTCGGACATAGTTCCGTACATCCTCCAGCGGCTCCAGACCCCGGAGCCCTTGTAAATCATAACGTTGTTCTCATTATGGTTACCCCAGTTGAAGTGCAGGTCCTCGTCTTTTAGGCCAAAGAGAGTGTCGTTCTTGCACTGCCAATGCTGGAGTACATTTTTCTCATCACAATCAAAGAGGAGCACCTTCACCCAGTCTTTTATCTCTGTGGCCCCGAGACAGAGGTTGAGGGACAGACTGAGGAGACGCGACTCAGAGGCCCAACGAAACTGCTGATCTTTGGCATGAGGGTCACATAGGCCCAAGGTTACCGAAGAGGCGCTCTCCACCTTCACGCACTTGTTGTGGTCCTCATTGAAGATCAGGAAGGAGCTGCTGTCTGGAGCAGAAAAGTACAACTTTAAATCTGGACTATTCAATCAACAGCATGATTACATTTTTTAAATTAAATCACAAAGTCTTCACTTCCAGCAAAGCTGATCAAAAGAAATTTTAAACCGTACATACCTATATCAGCAGTGATGCAGAGAGCTTGCAGGAGACAGAGGATCACAGCAAAACTCAAACAGGGTGACATTGTTCTCGGTGAGTTTGGGCTCAACGGTGGATGAGACGGCTGGAGAGTTGTCCAGTCATGAGAGACGGGGTCTTGTGTGTGCTAACGTTTGTGACATGAAGCAACAGAGACACAGTGCTTTCCCTCCTTAATCACACTGATGGATATCCTGTCACATGGGTAGTTAAGGTATGTCAAACGACAGCACTTTAAAGTGACAATTCCTCGTAGGGGAGAAGAAGACAGGAAATGGGAAGCGAGCAACCGCATGGAACTGCTGGATGAGAAACTGAAAGTCAACAATGACAGGTTGAAGAAAAAGAAAATCTCTGCAGGCAAGGCAGTCCAGATCTATTTTAGATACATCAAAGATTTTGGGAAACAATTTACCCAAGTGTTTGATCAGCAGGCCTTCAATATCTTGCCTTTGTTTGAGACTTTTTTACCGTTATAAATAGCCCTTGTGCTAAATCTGTACCTGGATAACCAACCCGGAGAGCAGATGTCAAACGATGATTCATGAAGATGTTTCAAGTCTGTGTTTCAGCAAGTTTGCGATATCAAAAGATTAAGCTGAAAGACATTTTACCAGTTTCACCGCCAGAGTGAATGAGGAGCTCTGCTGATGTGAGGGTTTTGTGGGATAGTAGACCCCCCGAGAGGTTTCGTGTGAAGAGTGCAGTGATGATACAAGTCAGTAGAAAAGACAGGCCAGGAGGAAATCCTGTTTCCTATCAGGGAAGTGAGTGGAGACCTGACCTTTTTTGCCTCAAACTGCAGGGATGCCCTTTAATGCTGCTCAGACAAGTACAGTCCCATGTACCTGTGAAATACCTGTCCCATGTATGGACCATGCTGGCTGAGATCTAAAATAATAGACAGAATATTTAAATACCCTGATGGTTTGAGAAGAAGAGCGGTTGTTAGCATTGCTTTCCTGTCTGTCTTTTTATCCAAACCACAAGTGGACGTGTTCTATTATGTGATCCATTACAGTACAACAAAATATATTTTTTTCACATTCATGTTGTTGTTATGATTTAGAGCGGCGTCTTCTGCATCTTGTTTTGGGGCTACGTTGCATTGCACCGGTGCACTAATGTCCCTGCAGGACAGGAAGTCATGAGAATGTTTTGCAGAGTAATGACAGGAAACTTTTTCTCTCGGGGAAGAGGAAGAAAAAGAGAGTAAAGCCTTACCCACATACTGTATATACATTCAGTTAAACTATAAATCACACAAGTGAAACAAATATTTTAAAAAGTTTTCTTTATTAATCTTACCAAAATATATTTATCACTGATACAAACTCACACTTTGCTTTCATTTACTGGATATAACTTTAAAAGGAATGAAAAAAGCTAATATAAACAACAAGGATTCACCTGTTACATATTCACTGCATTTAATGAGGGTAGAAAAAAAAATCTGCAATAAAGTCTTTAGTGACGTTACACGTACATTCTCAAAGTGCTATGCTTGGTGAGAGTCAGGGATCTTGAGTGGTAAAAAAATACTTTGAACGTGATAATAAGAAGAAACACGACATACGATTTTTCACAATTAGTGTTCGTCATGGGAAAAGATTGCACCCTTTTGGCCTGCGGAAAGTTAACACAGGGGATTTTAGACAAGATATCTCTTCTGTGCTGCTCACAAAAAAACTCCATTCATACCGTGCTAATCTGGATTGGGTTGCACAAGCTGTAAATTCACTCCCAACTTTGTGAGTGAAGTTCATCATAAATTTTTCTTGATTTTGCCAACCTGTTGCTCATTCCACATGCTTAAAGGTATCATTTGTATGGGTGCTAACCAGCCAGCTTCGGACCGGTCATGTGCCATAATACCATTTTATATCTCTCTGGGGCTCTCGGCGGCGGCAAGGAACGAGCCCCGTTGCATTTCTACGACGGAGCAGCTGCCGTACCAGACACTCTTTAGAGGAAACTCATTTGGCTACGAATTATAATTTAAAAGTTGCACTGGCCTCAAAAGAACATCCGTTCTGTGTTGAAAACCCTCAGCTTGGTCATGAAGTTGAAATAGATGAAGGCGAGGCAGACCAACAAATTCTTCATCAGATAGAGCAGTGGTGTGACAAAGCCAAAGAAGGCGATGAGGCCAACACGGACAAAAAAGAAGGGCAGGTCCTGCAGGGCAACTCCTAATGAGGAAAGCAGCGGGCTGTGGGGCATGACTACCACGCGCAGGCAAGACAGGTAGCTGAAGATATAAATAGGAAACACCCAGCCTGAGTAGAAGACCAGGGGATGACCAGCTACCCTCGTCATCTCGACTGTATCCATCCAAAACATGAAGCTGTCCACAATCACATCAGCTCGGGCATCACTGGCACACAGGAATCGCAGTGGACCCGTGTAGGCGTATGGAGATATGCGGTATGCCGTGTTGCTCGCTGAACGAGAGCTCAGTCCCGAGATACTAAATGGTCTCCCAGCATTACCTGGCATCCCCGGGACTGTTCCATTGGTCTCTGGTCGAGCACTCGCTCCGTTCTGGTTTCTGTCGTTCAGCGGGTTTGCTCCAGGTGGTATAGGAGTAGGGATAGCTTGCCCAGGCGCAGCTGGCCCCGGCACAGCTGGCGCCGGCACAGCTGGATTGATAGGCGTTACCTGTTCCACATGCGTGAGGACAGTGGAGGGGATGTCAGCATCTCTCTCCATGTTATTATCTGAAGAGAAGAAAGAACGATTTCCATGACAGCAGTCCCTTCAAATATAATCGTAAAGAGCAAAGTTGTAAGAAAAGGTGAGAAATCAGTTTGACGGTTCACGAGGTCACGACCTAATCCTGTGATGATAAAATGATGTTTAGTTGGAGTCAAGAAGTATGAAACATTACATCCCCAGAGTGAGTTTTTCCAAGGAATTTGCAAATCCAGCATTGAACCAAGAACACTGCAGTGCTTTTCTTTAGAAAAACATTGGTGGGATTTGTCAGGTCAGCAACTTGTTACGAGACAAGCTGATAAATTACATACAGAACTGCCGTGTGTATCCATTGCCTCCAAGCTCCTACAATGTAAAGCCAGGCTGGTATCACCATGGACATTAGCAGAGGAAAGTTCAGGATCTCTAGCTGTGTAATGTGTGCTTACCCTGGCCGGTCAGTCTGCAATGGCGTATCCTTTCAACAGCATCAATACAGATGAGAGAGAAGAGGACGAGTGATACGGGGAGCTCCGTGAACGTATCATGTTTCATGTTGTTATTTATCTGAACCTGGGTAAGCAACCAGAAAGTATTTATTTGAACATATAAAACACTCAACTCCGATCAAAATGAAGCCCATTAATTTAAACCTAAACAACAACACACCTTTACACTGTGTCTTTCTGAGCACTGCGTTTCTGGGTTTGTGGGCTAAATCAGTTGCCGCTCTGGTATTTGCCTGAGTCAGGACTTCATACCAAAAGATGCAGAACAAAGCAGACAAGCTGGTGATCTTAGCAGAATTTACGATTCTTATTAAAAGACGCAAGATAAGCAAAGGCCAAAAGGTCAGCTTGGGCTTCAGAAAGTGCCACATTAAAACAGCAAATGGGACCTGGGCTGCAGCCAGTCAGGAAGTGAAAATCTGCCTCATGGACAGATGACTTGACAAGGGCAGTTTAGACAGGAAGAGGAACCCAGCTGCTTATCAGTAGCTCCTTATCCATAAGGCTGGATGTTCTTCCCCTGAGAACCAATGGGTTCCTCACAAATCATCACCTTTATTCTTATCACAGGCCTCACAACATGAAGCCACTCACCTACAAACTACATTATTGTTGTAGTGGGTATTTTTATAAACCCGGAGCAATCTTCTTTGGATCATACACTGTCATCCAATAAAGGTTTGTGTTGCAAGTAAAGCTATTCCACGGTGAAGTTTCTGAATTAGAGTACCTGTAGATTGAATAATAAAATAATAAAACAAAAGACAAACAACATTTTGTACCTCAGAGCTGGCGATGAGAAAGGCGAAGCAGGGCAATGTGGACAGGATCACATATACGAGGGCCACAGGCCTCCTGGTACAAAGACAAAGGAAAGGAGAGACAAAACAGTAAGGAAGGAAGACAAAGGCAACTGCAGGACTTGCTAACTCAGGTTATTCACCAGCCAAGTGCAGTCTGAACCTGCCACAGGCCTGTTCAGACTCAAACCAGCCAGTTGGGTCTCAGTTTAGTGCTTTAGTGGGATTCCATCTGCTGACCAAACACAGCGCTGGACCTCCCATTCTTGGCAGGAGCAACTCACCACTTCTTCCTCCCAATGAGAAACCTCTTCTTCACAAACACCATATACTTCAGGGGTACCCAGACCAGCAGGGCGGTGGAGGTGACATAGGCAATGGACGAGGCCACGATCAACCAATAGGCTGTGCTGCCATCGCCGGGGGGCTGCGCCGAGGTTTTGACCTTAGTTACGATGACAGCGAACCTCTGCATGACGATGAAGAGTGGCACACACAGGCCTGCAAACTGCAGCACCTCGCACAGGGCAAACTTCAGCGTCCTCCCTGAGCCCATGCTGTGGCCGTTCAAAAAAAGAAAAAGAAGGGAGGGAGACAGGGGCTGTTGTCGTAGTGAGGCGACCCCTGTCCCTCTGAGGGATGGTCAGGCCTCGGACAAGTGCATTGTCTGCCTCCACTAGCATTTTCCACACACCACAGCCCCGGCTCTCTGCTCACCCAACTGCTTACACTGCAGTAGGCATTGTGTACCTTGGTGTGGCGGCGATGTGACTGGCCGTGATGTATATAGGCGAAAAGCAAAGGTTGTCAAACTCTGCACCCTGAAGGATATGTATGTGCTACCGGCATCTCAGTGGAAGGGTTCTGTCTTGAAAGTGGCACTTCAATCAATATTTTTCAGGGGAAAATCTTCCATCCTTTCAATTAACTTGACATAATAGATGACCTGCATTATTCTGAGCATCTGAAACTCATGTAGCTTTGCATTTTTTTTTTCTACCTCAAGTTCCTTTCATCTAAGACCATAACGATATGGCAACCCCCCTCAATGAATTAGCGCCCAAGCGCAATGCCACCATCTAGTGGCCAACTGTGAACACTACAAAGTGTCAGTAAAAGTCTGATAAATTGATGATCAAGACAGTGATGTGGACTCTTTACTCCCTAAAATCAGCCACGTACAAGTCTTCCCTTACTTGTTCAAGTAAGTGGACGAGGATAAGGTGGTCTGAACTATGTTTGGGGCTGTCTTTAGTGTAAGCATATACACATAAATCGCCATTTTCATTTCCTTTTCTTGCCACTGCAAAGCAAAACACTTTTAAAGGTAGAGACCAAAATGACCCTGTTTAACCACATATAGTTGCCCTAAGTGGCTGTTTGCAATGTTTGATCTGAACAGGGGAAGATAACAACTATTTACTATCACTATCGCCTCATGACGTACAAAGTGGTGTTATGAAACAGGATGGAATTTAAAGCATCTTTAAAGAGATCAATTGATTGGTGCTAAACAGCTAGCCACACACCTTCATGTCCTCTTACAACAAGGAGCCACAGCTCCCTGAGTAAAAAGCTGCACTCACCTATGTCTCTCCAGGGCTCTTCATCTGACAGTGGTGATGAAAATGGGACGATACGTCAGACACTCTCATTCGGCTGCAGGATCTCATTGTTTCAGCCACGTTCCGAAGCTTTTGACCACAAGTGAATGTCGAAACGTAAACCAACTGATAATTAGAGTTTCCGAGGCAAGTTTTGCAGGTCAGATAAGCTACACTTGCCACCAAATTACTTTTTTTCAGGTGAATGAACTGGTTTTAAGTGTGAAATTTTGCAGTTTGAAGAGCAGATTTGCTGCATTATCAGCAATGCAACTGGGATTTCTCTTTGATAAACTATCGGCAGGAGAGGCCCCACCTCCACTAAGACTGGGGTCCACGTTTTACATTCATTTTGGACTCTTCTGCACCAACCCCTGGCCCACCGGCAGGCCACGCACTTGTTGCACTAGTCCCGCGAGAGAGGCGCGCCGTGGGCGGATAGATGGATGGATGACCCCGCTGCTCCCTCCCAGCCCGCCCCAGCTGTCAGCTCCCTTCCTGACTTGCCCACCCTGCCCCCGGTACCATGGCGTCCTGCGAGGAGGACGGCACGGTTGAGGAGAAGGAAAACAACAACAAGAAGAGAACGAGAAACGCCGTCGCCACCGCATGGCTCACTTTCTACAACATCGCCATGACCGCCGGGTACGTGCAGAATAATCTGTTGCCTATTAAGACTATAAAACAGCCGCTCCCGAGACCACTGAAGTGTTGCTGTTTATAGGACTGAGTGTCAAGTCGAAAGTGCCTGTTCAGCTCGCTGGATTTAGCGGCTCTCCGTCACGCTGGAGCTGCAGAAACCTTAAGTGAACTTGAGAAAATAATCTGAAAAGGCGAGTGGTGTTTGTCCCGGTTGTTGAAATGAATGAATGGCGTTTGGTGACAGTTGCAGGCCGCCGCTGCAGCCGTGTCCAAATAGGGCTGAGTGGCTGCAGGGTGTCAGTCAAGGCCCGCAGGGCTCCCGACAGTTGCAGTGATAAGTATAGCCGGCGGGCTGACACTGGAGCTCTGTCAACTGCTCAATGGGCACCTTGTAGCTTATAAATTGTAAACAAATTGTCATTACCTGCAAATTCTGCAGCTTCCTGATATGATAAAGAGTTGAGGATCAATATCTGTCACTTGTGCAATGATAATTGAGCATGGCTGTGGGCAGTTGTTTTCGAAATACCAAGGGCCCAAAGTTGAGTGTGCAACACATCTTATTTCCTGATCTCCTTATGGTAATTTTAAGACATTTGGAAGGCAAGCATGGGATAACTATTGTTTTAACAGGTATATTAGGTTAAATGTTTTACAGTGTAATGATCCTCTAGCTTTACACTATCAAGAATGAGCGGAGTCACCCCACTCATCACATCCTGTCTGTTCCCATCTATTCATGGTCATCAGTAAAGTATTTCAGTTCTGTTTATGCCGGTTCTCTTTGTTTTCATTACATTTGACAAAAAGCACAACCCGATTTTAAATGTTTTAATACAAACACATGAATCTTGTAAAGAAGATGATCTGTGATGAATACTGGGAGTACATGCATGTTTTAAATCTTTGAATGTGCTCTCTGTTATAATTGGAGGTGCACATCTAAATGGACTTACAGGTTGTCCATGCTGAGGCTGCTGGGATAGCATCCCTGAACAATGAGATGTCCACTATAGCTTGTCTCTCTTACAGGTGGCTGGTTCTGGCGATAGCAATGATGCGCTTCTACATCCAGAAAGGAACATGCAAAGGTCTGTACAGAAGCATAGCAAGGACACTCAAGTTCTTCCAGACCTTTGCGTTAGTTGAGGTAAGATTTCAAGTGGAGTTTGCTGTCATCTGCACATAAAACTACCTGACAGGATGCCATGTTTCAGAGAGAAATGATGCAGCTGCAACACTGGAAAAAAGTCATAATCCTGTTTCTTTCTATGATACACAGGGAACTCCTGTGGAGGAGGTTGCTAGAAGATGAAAATAGAAATATAACTAACTTTTTTTTATCTATCTTGTCTTACAGGTGGGACATTGTGCCATCGGTATGTGTTAACTTTTGTTTTTGTTTAATCCCAAAGGATATTGAAGGTGCTCTATGTCAGAAATGTCAGATTCATTCATACCACTCCAAACATATAGGGGGCAGAAGGGGACTTCTTCTTCTATTGTTGGACTGAGATCAAAGACGTCTGTTATGTCTCCACATTATTTTGACCGTTTTGATTACTTATGTATTCAATCAGATACTCGCATATAGCACATTTTCTGATGTGAACAACTCTTATTCTGTGCTGTTTAGCTGTGAAATAGTTTTTTGTTTCCCTGCTCTGCTGCAGGAATGGTGAGGACGTCTGTGATTGTAACCGGGGTTCAAGTGTGTTCGCGGATTTTCATGGTTTGGTTCATCACCAACAGCATCAGACAGGTGACTCTTATATAACACCAGGGATGATATCATCGTTATTACAGTTACATGTAGACTATAGATATTAATGACATTGCACAGACAAAGGTCAAAGGGTCAATCAAATATGGGCTTCTTTATTGAACATCAATTAATTATAATGGAATATTATAAATGAAAAAAAAGTTCTAGTGCACTTAACAGATAGCAGCATCTTCTTCTTTCTGTAAATAAATAAATAAATAAATAGTGCAACGAACATGCACACTGCAGAGATTTGTTATTCATCGGCCTCTTGTGTGTGTACACATCAGCAGATGCCAACTGATGCCAATAATCTTTGTCAAACTTTTGCTCTCACACCTTCTGTCGTGATTAAAGATCCAGAATGAAGAAAGCGTAATCCTATTCCTGGTTGTGTGGACGGTGACAGAGATTACCAGATATTCCTACTACACATTCAACCTGCTCAACCACCTGCCGTACTTCATCAAATGGGCCAGGTGGAGATGCCATCACCCTGTCTGACTGGGATGAGCTCGAATTGTCATTACGGATATTGTGTCTGAGCATGATCTGGAAACTTCACCTCTGGCATGCTTCCCGCCCCTCGGGCCTAGACTGGCTTTACATCAGGAAGTAGCACAGCTGAGTGTGTATTAAGTATCGCCTGGCTCCCAGACAGAGGAAGCATGTGTGTGTTTATTGATTAGCACTTCATTAGCCATTCTTTGTCAATGGTGGGTGAACTAACCGCTAATCTGCTCCTGATGTGCTGATAATGCAGAACAGAAGTTGCACAAGACAGGCGAGCATTTTAACATCGTCGGCTCATTGACGAATCTTAGTCAGTACCCAGCTTTTTGCTACACAGCTTGTCCTGTCACAGCGAGCTGCAGCCAGTCAATTGCAGGCTTGAAACATAGATTCAGACAACCTTTCTCACTCAAATTCACACCGTGGACAATTAAGAGCATCCAATTAACCGAACTGCAGGTTTTTTGGTGTGTGGGAAGAAACCGGAGTACCCGGAGGAAACCAAGAGAACATACAAACTCCCAAAAGAAATAGAACCAAATAGAATTTGAACCAAACCCAGTGCCGCCTCATGAAAGCAATAAGTCTTATATCTATAACTGCATTATTGGTTGAGTCTTTACTCCGTCTAGTTGTTACCTGCTCTACCAAGCTAACAAAAGAAACATTCCGAGACACTAGATATCAAGATGTTTTGCTTTTTGAGCAGAGAAAACATAAAACGAGACATTTCTCGCGGTTGTTACAGTTAAATGTGATGTTAAGCAACAATAGTGTCTCTTGTAGAGTGACGCAACGCCTGCCTACTACTGTACGAGGAGCACACATGACGTGGCAGTCTGGCCTCGCTTGCCTCTCTGCTACGGCTGAAACGGGAGCCATTGAGGAACGTCAGCTGTACACATTGATAGCTGTCCAACACACAAGCTTGGCATCTTTTACGGCCGGCGAAAACGCTCTGTCTCACTTCAGAATAGACAAGTTTAAATATAACAGCGGAGTCATTTTGTCTCAGGGATAATGCTGACACGCCGAACAGAGAAACCTTTCTCTGCTGCCTCACTGCGTCCGGAGGAACCATCCATAGGAAAGTTTTGTGCCAATAAGCCTTTTGTTTTGGGTCCTGAGTCTTGTGCCACTCTCCTGCCTGCCCCCCCACCCTTCACCTCTTTTCTTAACGCACGGCGGAGACGCCGGGCCCCCGGAGAGGGCTCATGTTCAGCTGCTCCTGTTTTTAAGACCATCTGTTTTGGTCATGGAATGCTCGTCCAACATTTCTCCCTCATCCGTTGAGACGATCCCCTGAGCCTTTACAGAGATCTGGACTAAACGCAGGCTCCCAGTAGGCCTGAGTCATGGTATATAAAGTGTTAGAGGCTACGGGTTCTCACAGAAGGTGTAACACCATCTGACACTGGCTGTATGTGCAGTGTCAGGCACCAAAGATCATGACAGTTCCCCCTGGACCCGGCCGGCCGTTCAAGCTGTTGCCAGGTGAACCGTTAACGATATGTCAGCGATTCGTCTGTGTTTCTGTAACATGAGACTTTGTAAAAGGTGTGGTTGTTAGCCCCATCACACAGCCCCAAGATCTGGAGTGGCAGTGGGATGTCTGTTAGGGTTACCCTCCTTTAGCCAGGTGTTTCAGATTTCGGGCGCCGGGATCTCGTCTTTCACCACCGCACTCAGACGTAGAACGTTGTACTACGTTACCATCAGCAGAAAGTGTGTGTCTTCTTCTTCTATCTCCGTTTGCTTCTATCACTTATACAGTGTCACATGTCGGACCTTCAGCCTGGTTCACTGCACCGGTTCTGGGAAAACAAAATGAAACGTTCTCGTGTAATGCAATAATAACATGATTTAACCATTTAATTTGCAACATGTTTGTTTAATTTGCTGGATGCTCGCCTGGTTACTCACCATGTTGTGATTGTTTTCACTGAGTTTTGGCTTGTTTGTTGTTATTTATTTCTGGGAAGCACTTTGTTTGCCCTGCGTAGGAAATGTGCCATGGAAATAAATTTGCTTTATTACAATGAATTCCGACTAGATCCTGGGAAGTATGGAGGATGGATGCCAGTAATTTTCTTGTATACGTCTCCAATGAGCTAAAACTTTGACTGTTGCATTCCTTAACGTTGATTGTGCTCATGTAAATTTAGCCGAGCATGTGTTTATTGTTCCTCTCCCGCTGGGCAGTAGAACATATTATAAATACCGTGCATGTGCGTCTGTTAACAGCCACAAACAGTGGAGTGCAGCTCGGTCTTGTGTGCAGGCGTTTGACTGCTCAATGTTGTCTGTCTTCCAGATACAACCTCTTCATCGTCATGTACCCCCTGGGAGTCGTTGGCGAACTGCTAACTATTTATGCTGCTCTGCCGTTCGTACGCAGATCTGGAATGTACTCGATGAGGCTGCCCAATAAGTATAACGTGTCGTTCGACTACTACTACTGCCTCATCATCGTCATGCTGTCTTACATCCCATGTGAGAAGAATTTAAATTTATTTGTAATGAAGCATGTAGAGTGACCACGAAGCTTCTATTGAGGCAGTTATGTCCTGTTGATTTTGTTCTGTTGCAAAGAAAAGACTTTGGGAAATGTGCTTATTTAATTCTAGCAAAAACTAAGGCAATATCCTTTTTTATATACAGTCTATGGTTTAATCCAATGAGATGATATATAAGAATAAACTTAGTCATCCTGCCTCATCTTGATTAAAACAAGCTCATAACAATTAGAGAATCATTGACACTGTCTGTCTTTCCTTCCAGTGTTTCCTCAGCTCTTCTTCCACATGCTGCGGCAGAGGAGACGGGTGCTTTACGGGGAGGTCATTGTGGAGAAGGATGACTAGTCAAGCACCACCTCATGCCTTCATTTGAGCCAGCCTTCCTACCTGCACCCCGTCCCCCCACCGCTTCATCGCCATCTCATCTTTAGCACCATCTGCCGTTACTTTCTTTACCGCACGGGACCGGAAGAGCCGAAGACCTGTCTGATGAGAGCTAGAACCAGTGATAGTCAGGAAGAGAGTTTACAAAACAATGGGAGTTTATCAGTGCTCAGCGATACCGGCTGATGCTTTCACAGGATTCCTTCCTGTTTGAATGGTAATATTGGAAACATGTTTACAAGCCTAGTGTTGATGGATTGTCCGCGTCTCAACATAGCCACATCCAGAATCCTTTATTCACCAGCGCCAAAGAATCGCAGCCTGAGAGAAACACGCACTGACCACGATGAGCCACAACACTGCACCCAGCGTCCGAGGAGATGTGAAACGAGACATGGGAGGAAGATTGTGTCTTATGACCTCATCCAGCAATCCCCATCGGCAGTCATATATTGTCTGTGTTTTCCACCACAGTGATTTTATTCAAAAAGAATTTGCTATGCGTTCCAAAACAAGGTCCCAAAAGAGGAGAGATTCACAGTTCCATCACACCTCAACAATAAATCTACATTTAGACAATATGCTGCTTCTTTTGTGTACGTCTGTGTTAATGATACAATGTGAACGGGGCGGATAATAATAAGCACGATCTTAAAGATAATTAATTCACGCTGTGTCAATCAATCTTAACATTTTGTCTGCTTGGCTCATCTCCTGCATTCTTTTATGTTGGGTTGATGTTTACTATGTCATTTACAAGAGTGCATCTGAAACAAATTTGAGTCTTCAAAAAAAAAAAAAAAGGGCCTTTGTCTGTCGACCGCTGTCGGTGGAACTACAAATCAAGTATATGTGAGCACTCAGTCATTGTTTTGTTTGTTTTTTAAGGAAGAAAGCTGATGTGCATGTTAGTAGAAAGGTTTCCTCCTCATGACGGTGCTATTGTGAGATCATTTCTTCTGTGTAGCTGAGGAAGGAAGAGTTTTATCCAAAGTAGGAGAGGAAATGTTTAGCAATGAACTCCCAAGATTTTTGATGAGAATAAAATCATTTTGCTGAGAGTCTGTGTTTGAGAAGGAAAACAACAAAGCCAAAAAAAAAAGAGAAACGAACAATAGAAATGTGAAAACACCTTTTTTTTTGTGCGAAAACAAATAAAATCAATTCTACAATATTCTGGAGTTTTTGTGATCGGCTTCACACTGACTCGTGGAGAAAAAGACAAATATCGAATGGAAATGGATCTCGAACCCAGATAACCTCAGTTTCCATGGCGCCGCAGCAATGAGGGCGTCCAGGGCCCAGATAAGTAGCATGAAGCCCCACTGGGAACCTGCATGTAAATCTAGAAACCCAAATCAAATCCAACCTCGTTGGTTTTTACAGATTTATTTGTGACCATTTCTTTTATCTTCTCTCGTTTTGATGAAACTCACAGGAAACAGTTTTTTTTTTACCTGAGTGCAGAAAAAGGCACATTTATATTCGTAGTTCTTATTCATCGTAGTACATATGTTGAAAATAAATCCCCGGAAACACAAAACACCAATACATGGATACATTTGCTGTCTTGAACCAGAGTGCGAGCTGATTTTTCCGTGTATTCATAGAAATGAAAATTCGATATAGACATTCAGGAGATTAGATAAGCAGTTTCCTTGACGATAGGTATATCAGCGACATCTTATGAGAAGCACTAGGAGTAAGTCCATTTGGATTCATAGAATTTATAACTTCCTACAAAACTTGCATAGTGAAATATACATTCAGTTATTCAGTTGCACATGGAATACAGCTTTATAAAATGTCTTTCAAATAACCAGAACAATATTTATATATATATATATAAATCAGTTGGGGATTCGGTCACTTAGAACAATAAAAAAAAAAGAAGTTCTCCTTCTTCGGCTGCCCTGCTGTGTTGTACTTGCTGGTGATGTTGGACTGGCTCCACTTTGGAGGAGAAAACCTTCTCAGACGCTTCTCAGTCACTGCAGCCCCTCAGGGTTCATGTCAAGAATTGTCCCTTTGCTATGTCCTTACGGACTGTCCATGTGCTGCGTCAGTGGACCGGCACCACATGGTGGAAGTCTAGCTGCTCACTGTAGGCGTCATTTCCTGACACGACTACAATCTGACGGCGCTTACTGTGGGAAGACAATGAGAAGGTTTGTCAGAAACACATTTCAAGCAGGAGGTGACGTTTAGAAAAGAAAGACAAGAAACACGAACGCAGGAAGGAGGAGTGGCGGATAAGACACCTACAGGTTTGCTTCTCGCAGATGTAGCTTATGAGGTCTTCACAGAAGAAATCATTCCACTGCCCTTCATGGATGAGACCAGCGCAGTCTTCTCCCGTCTCGTGCAAGTGGCCCCAGTTGTCAGGCTGACCAGGCTTCCACTTCCTGCAGGCAACCAGCAGGGGGCGATCAAACACAAGATTAACAGAGTGTCCTCTAAGAATCAGGTGTTACAAGTGAGAATGAACAGAAAAAGGACAGCAGCTACTCAACTAGTGAAGGCAAATTAAACCTGTTCCATATCTTATTTATAGGACTTTTTCAGACATTTAAATTAATTTATCAGAAAATGTTACATGAACCTTCATGAAACAAATAGTAATAACATTTTTGATATTATCTTGTTTGAATGGGCAGCAGGACGAGAGGCGTGAAGTTTCACATGCAATTGAAAACATTTAGAGAGCTGGGATTTTCACAAGAATTTAAATTTGTGTTTGGCTTAGTGTGTAAGTGAAAACCTATCATCCAATCCGTACATGGCAGGCTTCTCTATGTTTTTCAAACCTGTAATTATTCTTGGAAAGCAAAGTTTTTCACAGCTCCGAAACTAAATATCCAACCCAGGAGCAGCAGCTGCTTCTTATAGAAGGAAAAAGTTCACAGTGACAAGATCACTATTTGAATTACGACTGACGTGAAAGCAGGTTCAGTCCCATCGAGCCAGCGCCAAACATTCTCCTCCGCTCTGTCGGTCAGACCCATCCAAAAGTAGCCCTTTCCAAGAGTCTGCTTTTTCAGCCATTCCTAAAGTGATATTAGGACAGAAAGAGAAGTGAGTAACAACTTACAGTTAGCTTCCACATTACTGAGCAATGGCACACTTTTCTTCAGGTAAGCGGTTCAGATTACTGGAATTTATTCTTCATTTAGAGATAAAACCAAAGCAACAGATTATGAATCACCTGTTCCTCCATATCATTGATGATCAACAGCGAAGCAGAATGTAGTTCACAGGTCGTCTTCGCATCATTAAAACTGTTCAGGTCTTTGGAGAAAAAGTAGCACTTGTCTCTGTAGTTGACCCACTCCTGCGGGCAGCCTGCAAACATTCATGCAATAATTCACATCGGCCATTATGAGATTATTGTGTTATTATTATTACGGTGAGAGTCAGATGAGAAGATTGACTCTTACGTCTGCCTTTCATATATGAAGCTACCGCCTTAAGCCTGTTTGCTTAGCGTAAAGACGGGTCACAGAGGAACAGCTAGCCTGCATAGACTGTATATAAAGAGGGATAACAATCTTCACATCCTGATGCGAATTTGAGTTAATGTGTAAAGCCGTACCTGGAGCCCACAGTTTAGGAGCTGCTGCCTCATCCTGCAGAGACACAGGGCCCAAAAGAGTGACTGAACCCCGGACAGGGATTTCTGGTTGTGCTTGTAGTCCTGGTAGTCCTGGTGGCCCTACTCGTCCTGGTGGCCCGATCGGTCCCACCGGTCCCCTTGGTCCCTGCTCTCCAGCTGGCCCCATCGGGCCATGGAAACCCGTTGGGCCTTGTGCTCCCTGCGGGCCAAGTTGTCCGTCTCTTCCAGGCAGGCCGGCAGTACCTGGCTCGCCTTTAGTTCCAGGGGGTCCAGCCCTACCACCTGATCCTCGGGAGCCCTTGGACCCAGGGGCGCCAGGTATACCTGGCAGACCTTTTAACCCTGGCAGACCTGGTGCTCCTGCAAAACCCGGCTCTCCTTTTTGTCCTCGTAACCCGGGAACACCCTTTTCCCCTTTCTCTCCCTTCTGGCCAGACTGACCAGATGGTCCCTGAGGTCCTTTGTCCCCTCTCGGCCCTCTGGGACCAGGGGGACCTGAAACATAAAACATACTGTAAACTAGTGAAATCAGCTTTTAAAGTATAATTTAACTTTTAACCAGATATTTCATTTGTATCACAGACACTGAGGATGTTCCTTTCTCACCCTGTAAGATAGTGAAGTTGGTTATCAGCTGTGAGTGTTTGTTGTCCACCAGCTTCATCTCCTCCATGACAATAGAGAGGTTGGTGACCTCCTTGTCCAAACGTGCTGCCAGGTCTTCCTGCTGGGACCTCAGAGTAGTTGCATCCGTCCTCACTTCTGTCACGCTGCCGTTGAGGTTTAGCAAGAAGTCAGAGTGACGGCCGACCGTCTCGGAACAAGTGCGCATGTCATTCAGGTTGAGGTTGATGGCGCCGAGAAGCTGCGTGGTGAAACTGATGTTGCCGGTCACGCGGTCCATGCTTTGCTCTGACTCATCCAGCCGCACCTCCAGCCGGTCAATCTTAGAGGACGTGATGTTGCCGAAGTCCCTCAGCTGGTCCATCACCTCCCTCAGAGTCTGGTCGTGAGTGTCTGCCACGCTGCTGGTGTTCTGCAGATGGTTGGACATGAAAGTGAGCTGCGATCCCACATCCTCCAGGTTGTCGTTGTTGGCCTTCGCCAGAGCTGAGGCATTGTTGGCAATGGTCTGCAGGTTTTCCACCTTACTTCGAAGCCACTCGGTATCAGAGCGTGTCTGTCGGGTCATCTGCTCCAGGCTTTGGAAGTCATTGCGCATTTTTTGGATGGCCTGACTGGTGTCATCCACTGAACGGTGCAGAGCAGCGATGTGGCCTCTCTGCTGGGCCTGGGTGAGGTTCAGGCTGCTGATGCTGAGAAGTGCCTGGTTCTGAAGTTTCACTTGCTGCTGGAGTTCTCTCTGCAGCCTCATTGTATCATCCTGCAGGCCCTCGATGATACCGCCGTAAGAGTGCAAGGTGCCATTCACAAAGCGCAAGGTGGCTGTGTTTCTATCCAAGAGCAGACCAAGCTCGGTTTGATCACTGTGGATGCGTTCCTCCACTGCAGACAGCTGCCGCTGGAGAGCCCAGATGCTGTTCTTAACAGACTCTGTGGTGGTGTTGTCCGATTTCTGAAGGGTATCTGAAGAGGGAGATTTATACTTTTAATCATAAAAAATTCTGTTTCAGCTTTACTTTTAACTTAAACTCAGCAGCGTCGGGCAGTAACGATGCATGTGAAAACTACATTTCGAGAGGAAAAGACGCAATTCCGAGAGCTGTAATGGAAAATTAAAATAGCGAGTAGTCTAACGAATTACTGTTGGCAGGCAGTAATAAGGAAAGTAGTACTATTACTACACATTAAACTTACCCAGCTTTTCCAAATCAGTCTCAACAGCACTTATCTTCCCTCCGTACTTTGCGATACCTTCAGACACACTGTCAACCCTCTGCACCACTGCAACCGAAGACAAGCAGGACAGAAGTCAGTGTCATCGTCTCACAACGGTTCTGACTATTAATAACAAACCAGAATTGCCTGCAACCGCAGACATCGTATATAAAAGGGATCAGACAGGAAAAGCAATGAAAGACACTAAAAGAGATGTGTCTCCATATGTTTGCAGACATGTAATAACGGACGTGCAGCTGAATTAAGGCGGAAAGAGGCTGAGGATGAGACAGAAGGGAAAGATTGAATCAGTAAAGATGGTGTGGGTGGTCGAGGACAGAGGCGGAGGTTGGAGGTGCATGGGGAGACACTGGCAAGGGCCCTAAGGGGACAGGAAGTGACCTAGGGGGTCTTCAGTAAACAGACGGATCAAAGACAGCCCGGAGGAGGCAGAGAGACTCTTCACGCCCCCACAGGCGACACCAGCGTTCATTTCCTCTGGAATGCGTCTGGGATTTCAGGGAATCAACCCACTACCACCACCAGCCTCGCCAGGGGGACACATCCTTTAACTGGACACTGCACGGGCTTCTCTGCTGGGAAGCTGCATCCCAGCTGGTTCAGTTCAGTCGCATGGCTTCAGGGGTCGAGTTACCACAAAGAGAAATTTCCCTTTTAAATCCTTTCCTTTAAATAAATGCAGTTAAAGCCTTTTCTTTGTGTCCCCGTTGTTTTCTTGTAGTTTCTCTCCCGCGTACATGAGTTCCAACATCTTTCTTGCCCAGAGCCCACCCTCACATCTGAATGCAAACCAGAGACTGTATATATCATCGACAGCAGGTCTTTTTACATTTCGAAACAGCCACTTTGGTAAGCCGTCGCAATATCCCCTCTCGACCACACGACTACAGTAACCACACTCAATCATGATGTCACTTCCACTTATTATGGCATCAAATATTTAAAACAGAGCTTGAACTAACATTTGTAAATTATCTGGTGTGTAGTTTGAGATTTCAGCTCAAGTCCCATCCGCTAACATGGAGGGGCGATATTTATAACCTGTACTGCAACCAGCCACCAGGGGGCCTTTGAGATCCTTTGCTTTCATTTATGGCGTCTATCATTATTATATGATGCCGACTGGTTAACTTAGCTTAGCATTAGAAAGAATCCGCTCCCAGCCAAGATATAGTTTGAAGTATAATCCCCTGTAAAACCTGGACCTTACACACTTTAGTGGCTTTGGTACAGATTCAACCAGCTGGATTTAATGTATTAATCAGGCAGACTGAAAATAGAAATGATCTTTTGTTGTTCT
Organism: Macroramphosus scolopax; assembly: GCA_901007825.1. NCBI lineage: Eukaryota > Metazoa > Chordata > Actinopteri > Syngnathiformes > Centriscidae > Macroramphosus > Macroramphosus scolopax. Next base: position 38,680 of record CAAKHC010019651.1, on the reverse strand, counting down.
GGATAACGTCCTCCGGAGTGACTGGAGCACCGAGGTTGTTTGGGAGAAATCAATTGTGAAGCTGAAGCTGTTTGGTGTTTCCTTTCGTCACCCTGTTAGAAATCCTAGAAACCCCGCTGCAGTCGTGTTAAACAAACTGATTTAATACGGACCTATAAAAACATCCTCACATTACCACATCATTTTTAGGAATGACAAAACGGTCAGCCGGGCAGGACGAGTTCCAAACGAAACGGGACACATTTCCAAACACAGGATGTAACAGTCAGCGCTGCAGAGCACTAAAGACACTTTGACTTGAAGTGAGCCGGCCAAGCGAAAAGTTAAACCTGTACGGAGTGTTGATTCTTTTACAGACACATACAGGCTGACATGTATTCCTCGGTCTCTTCCACGTGTTCTGTTGTCCATGTGCCGGCCTCCAGAGAATCTTATTGCATCACGTTGTGGCAACATAAAACATGTAAAGAGCCTGCAGAGGAAAACATGGCCCTGCCAGGAAAACTCAGTTTGAAATGTTGTAGAAACGAGCTGTTTTGCAGCCAGTTAAACTCTTGTGTGGGTGGTTCTCCAATCTGTGTCGGCTTTACTTGTAACAATCATACTTCCTTATGCATGAAGGAGCAGACGTAGCTTTGAACTGAGGAGGAGACACCTCAGGAGATAGTAGCAGGAATGAGGTTTTATAGCTCGGCATTGATAAAATGCATGAATGGCCTTCAATTTTCTGTGGCGTTATTACCCAGAATTCTTACTCATGTGCTGTGTGTTCTTTTTGGGCTGCACTGTTTACATTTCAGGCTTTCAGGCTCCATCCAGACAGTTCGCTCTCTCTTCAGCTGCCTTCAAGACACGTGCAAATGTCTATAGAAGAATCTGAAGCAGCGTCCTCTTTGCAGATCAACTCATTCAAAACTAATTGGTCTTTGAGACAAAAAAGGATTTCAGGAAGGGGGGGAGGTAACACCCACAAGTTATGTCCTCTTCCAGACGGTTCCCTGACTGTCTTCAAGGATAATTAATGGGTTTTTAAACCTCCCAGAGCCCTGGGATTGACCTCATGTTGCCTTTGCTTGTGTCAATCATGACAGCAGGTTGCAAGGGGAGAAGACAGAGGTCAGTGAACGCCTGCCACACTTCTGGGTTAAATTGCAACAAAACAAAGGAGCCACATAGAGGGTGTTCCAGCGGGTCAGTGATGGGGGACACAGAGGAGCACACATGTTAAGAGCATAGAGCTCTCTGGGTCTCACTATAAAACCATCTGGAGCTGGGAGTGTGTTTAGGTGGAGCTGGAGCTCCGTTGCCGGAGTGGTGCTTCAGTGCTAGTAAAAACCCAGATTCAGTGGGTTCTGCCGGAGTTGCTCCGAGTTCACTCGCCGCTCATCTGGGCTCAATTAGGAAAACATGCAGCGTGGAACATGTTGGACCAGCTGAGGGGACATCGTCGTTAATGTGCTCGCGACACACAGATAACCCCTGAGCATATTAGCATATCTTTAACGGCATTCCCTTTTCACTAATTGAAAATAAGTAGTGGTATAGTTGCATATGGGAGTGTTTACCACGATTACGGCACGCAGAGTTCAGTTCTCCGAAAGACGGCGGGAACGTTTCCTGGCCTGGAAAAAAAAAATGTGAAATAGGCAACCAGGAAGTTCAGCTCCACAAAGCCTGGAGAACTTCCCCGGAGGTGTGGGCTTCGCGGGTGTTGGTAAAATAAACTGAGAGAAGGTGGTCGGGTGGAGACACAGAGAGCGGGGCAGATAGCGAGATAAACTTAAAGGGTCAGTTCACTCAAATTACAGAGAAATATACAGTATTTTCTCACTTAAGTGGTATGAAGTCATGCAGATAGTTCTGGTTGATCTCCGAATGCATGATGGAGGTGAATGATATTTTCTTTGTGGTACTTTGGAGCCTTAAAAGCAAAAGCCATGTGACACTTGATCTTCGGCCTAAAGGATCTCAAACTACAAGCTGGTGACCAATGATTTAACCTCAAGCCAAACCACCGCCGGGCCTTAAATGTCAAGAGTAAAATGTTTGATTCTATTTGTAAATGTTGTATTGTTAAGTGTTGTGCACCGTACAAGCTCCCCTTCATTAAACAAACTATGTTTGTATCTGCAGGGCTGGATACCGTGTGCATTAGAGGGACAGCTCAGTAAATATATATCACGTCTGTGTGCTATAGTCCATTTAAACAGAACAAAATGGTATTACATGTGGGGTTACACGTCTGACTATTTACTGGCCAGGAGCAGTAACTTCCTGGAACCTTGTCGTCACCGGGAAATAATCCACAACAGCATCAATTAACTGTAAACCCCCCAAGAAAACTGCACCAGTGAGAAGAGCCTGAGTCATCGGCATCCATAGAGGTTCCTGAGTTCACAAGATCTTAACGGCAGTTGGAAAACAGCCTTTAGGCTCATGACCACCGACTTCTGGGGACGACAGGAACGTGTCGCAGGCAGGATGAGAGTCACATAAACTATTATTATAATGACTTTTTAAAAGCCAGGATCCACCCATGAGCCTTGTAGGTACAGTGACTTTGGAAAGCTGCCTGGTTTCAGCCTCCCGTCCTCGTGCTAAGCTAATCCCTGCCGACACCAGCTTCACATTTACTACAGACGTTAGAGACGATAAAGTTTTGTCAAACTCTTAGAAGTTAATAACCGTAGTTCAGAATATACTTTTCATTTAATTGAGAGAACGTTTGGGCCGACTGACTCTTCATGCGCATCTACAACTGACTTCAAGAAGAACAGTACTGCTCGTCTCGTTGAGGGTGTGGATGTCGTCTGCTCAGATTTTCCATTACTGATATATTGTCTTTATATAAAGGCAAAGAAGATTCATGTCATGGCTGGGCAGAGAACTCCACTTGTCATACCAATAGGCCTCCCAAGCCTTAAACAACACGTTTCTTGGCAGCAGGAAGAGAAACCGAATGAAATATTAAGTCTCCCGCGAGCTCAACATTTATAAAAACCGAACTGCATCATGGGAGCGATGTTTGTGATCCTGGGCTGCGTCTGACTGAGGAGGCAGGAGAGCGGAGAGTGTAGCGCCGTGACCTCGTCTTACCTTTATATCCAAGCACAGCGACAGCGATGGTGAGGAGGGTGCACAGCACATAGAGCAGCGCTATGGAGGTCTTCAGCGCCCATTCATTCTTACACTTGGTGCACTGGGTGCCCTCCTGGATCCCTGTGTGGAAAAATCAGACTCATATGAACTTTTTGCAGCAGAATAAGCACGAAGAGAACCGCATGATTTTATTAATGTGTCTTTCCAGTGTGTATTTCAAAGGAGTAGAAAGCTCTGGAAAGGACACATGGGTAGAGTTGGTTGCAGGGACTTTCTGTGTCCAGAACACCAGAGTCCCACATCTGGACAAACAGGCCTGGCGTCAACATTAAAGAGTCCAGCAGGTCCCTGAGGGCCCAGGTGGTGAAGGGGCAGGGGACACAAAAACAATCCCCCCCACTGACTTGTTTACACTCAGCGACATGCTTATTTTCCTGAACTCAAGTCTTCAATCAACAAACTGCCTCTTTCTTAAAGTCTCTCGTGCGCTGACATTCCTTCACCGAGAAGAACAAACAGACCCCAAGATGTACAAGATGTACTGGGAAGTGCTTTTGCACAAAATGAGATGCTGAAGCAGCACGACGTCGGGCTCTTCCTGCAGCGTCAGGACCCGCTACGAGCCGGGGCGAGTGTGGAATATTTCTTTCGGGGGGAAATCTGACATGACAGACGAGCGCCGAGATCGACAGCGCTGACTGGAAGACAGCTGTGTTGCATTTGCAATTCAGAAAGTGTGCGCATGTGGAAGGGTTCACGGTGCAATGTGTGTCTTTGTGTGTGTGTGTTTTTTTTCTGGGGGGGGGGGGGTCACATGCTCAACTTGAAAGGAATATATCTTAGTCCATCTTTGCAACACAAAGGGTGCAATCCAAGTCACAGTTTAGACGCCAGTTAAAAACTTTAATCAGAAGGGGATTGTCAGTGATCGCACAGATTTGATCTTGAAGATCTTGAATCGCTTTTGCAAACAATATAAAAACTTTTCATTCTTCTCCCTTGTTAAAAAAAAAAAACGGGCTTGAAATCTAAAACTTTTCAGGTTGTTTCCCGACTTAATTAACACCACAGACATGAATAACTAATTAAATCTGTCAGAGATCCGACTGTAAGCCGGATCTTAAAGGAGCAGTCCGCCGAAATCATCACATCTGGAGAGAAGGAAGGCGATTATACAAACGTTTGACTAGAAATGGACAGAAAGGGGGAAGGAAGGTGTGATGAGAGTCAAAGACAAGAGAGATGACCCAAGTACTGCCCCATTGGAACACTGCTGACCACACAAATGTGACCTCAGTGTTTAGAGCCTTTAACCGTAACTGATAGTCATGTCCAAATCATGCAAAGGGTCCCTGTGGCCTCCTTATAATGAATTAATAACGCAGCTCTGGAGTGAGTTACTAAGCACAAAGTGGTTAGAAACAGCTGCGTATGAGCCGTCAGGAGTTACCAAAGCCTTTCCCCCGTCACCGGTTTAACTGTAAGCAGAGGAGTTGGCTCCGGGAGCGCAGCCTCCATGAATGATTGCCTCTCCGACTCAGTCAGAACCACAGACATGTTTGAAATGTCGGCTCACGCATGCCTTCACAACAAAAACCAGCACATCAGTTCATCAGTTCACGGCAATCAAAGCGCTGCTGCCCAGTTCCTCTTCTGCAATCCAAACATGTTGACAGTGTTTACAAATGTAGTGAAACTGAAACACTTTCTGGTAGTGAAAGCTTGTACAGAGGAACCGGCCAGAGGGATGATCCTCAGAGGCTCGGTGGATAATAAGAGTTTTCAGTTGGCTGTCAAATTAAAGGACGCCGATGGTAACACCAAACACATGGACATCGACACGGTAAGAATGAAGCAATGACCGCTTCCTAGAGGGAGAACTCGTCCAGCTCCACATCTGCATGCAAACAGACAGCAGATGGAGCAGCTGTAGTCTGTTCAAGCACCGGGTGTCGACCCGCTGGTGGGCAGCCAGACGATCAGGGGCTGCAGTGTGAATGTAGACAGACAACTGGTCTATCCAATCCCAGGCAACATGAGGAGCAGGACGAAGAACCATCTAGTACGTCAGATTAAATCACTTCAAACCTACAAGAAGAGGTGAACTTTAGCTTCGTTGAAGCGATTTGCAGATTGAAAAATGTTCTTGTGCTTCCTAAAGCTGCGTACGGAGATGAGGAGCGACGGGGCGAGCGATGGATCTTCAGCCACTTGGATCGACTGGGGATGATGACAGGGCAGAACCACCACTGGCGACGGCGCTACGTGGAAACTTGGGACATGACATGACTCCACACTTCCCAACTGGTTATGACGAAAGGCCAGATGGATACCAGACAGGCAGGGCAAATGTCGTTCACACGTCCTCGAGTGTCGGCCACACTGACACGGCCCAGATTCACAAACCTACACGGAGAAAGTATCCTGAGGTTTTGCAACATAAGCAGCGATGTGTAAAGTGAGCTTTGCGACCTTAACGAGTGTTAAGAAAGGGTCACCTAACAGGGGACGAGGACAAGGATGACTGAGAAGACAACCGGGAAACGAACACTGGTGTCTTTAAAAACCATCTTAATCTGGACTGAGGGGTTGTTTTGCTTGAGGCTGCTCATCATTAAATCAGACACTGACACTCCATCTTCCCGATATGACTGCAGAGTCAGACGTGGTCTGAGCTCGCCGACCACAAACACAAACACGTTCCAGGATGCCTGAACCACGAGCTAACAACAACACTTGAGACTGTTCAAGACACAGAACAACAACACAGAGGACCTTAACAAAACATGAACACACCAGTTGGTTTTTCGGATGTGAGTCGTTGGTTTGGGCTTCACAAAGTCCCTCGCTGTTCCTGCCAAGCCTCGATGTTGAAATGATATTTGTGCATTGTTCACCGTGGTGATAAAAACACGTCTCCAAGCCTCTTTGTCATCCCATCATGACCGTTGATTTGCCCCTAAAAATGCCAAAATAGTGTCCACAAGACCGCCGCAAAGATAAAACCACAGCGACTTGCTCATTAAAATACAATCTTTATTTACTGTAAACAGCAGTCGGGTTGCCATGGTAACAGATGAGAAGGCAAAGCTGTGAGCTGAGGTCACACAAGCTCTGAATTGGATCCCTGCCTCAACTCACACACTGAAACCATGTTCCAGGAACCGAGAGTGTCGATCCTCTCCGAGAGGGCAAGTCGGTGACGGGAACCGGACACCAACGAAGAAGAAACGAGATCGAGACCAACTGCTGCAGCGGCAGCAAAACTCAAAGATTCAACGGGAAAGGGAAGAAAATAGAAGAAATGAAAATGAATCAATTCTATGGAACTTGATAAAAGCTTGTTTTTACTGTTCCTGAACTTGAGTTCATAAGTTAATAAGCAAGTGTAACTTTGAGTGTTAAAAAGAGCAATATTTGCTCTGGATATTGACATATTTAAAGCCGGAGTGTGAGAACTTTACAAAGTGGACATCAGTGACATTGAAGCCCTTTTCCACACACGATGCTGAATCACCTCATCATCACCACATAAATCTCTGAATTACACAATATACAGTTTGTAAATCTGCTGTCTGGCAGGACTTCAACCGGCCGGCGTGCTGGACGTAATGTGTTTTATTTAAACCAGCAATGATCAGATTTGAAGCCTGGTGAAGCAGAGCCGGCTCCATGAATCAGTCTCTCAATGCCACAGTGAAGGTGTCTGCACTGAATCAGTGACTGCATCTTTGATTTGAACATATTCTCCACTTGGACGGCTGCTCGGTTGCTCCACCTAATAACTGATTGTTTAACAGCCTTGGGGGGCACGTTTCATGCCCCCTGTGCTGACTCCGAGGCTCTACCTGCCAATGATGCAATCAGAGGAAGTGCAGAATTAGGGGCCAAATGGTTCTGAGTTCACGGGACGCCTCCGGGGCCTCAGGAAACTGACACCGACCGGCCGGCTGTGTGGCCCGAATCAGGCTCCATCTTTTTTTTCTATGAAACGTGATGGAAGCAAAACACCTCCGTCGCACAAGACGGGCAAGCATGACGCTCGTGATTACAAGTGGATGAGGGGGCGTGAGAGTGAAGACAAGCGCGACACAGCCAACGCTCATTAACACAAAGATGAATCTTAGTGGGCTAAACACGATACGTGGGAAAATAGGAGAAAGGAGACGACTTAAAGATGTCTGAAACTCTGGGATTAAGACACGAGCCAGATCATCCACATATAAATAAAGAAGAGAAATGAAGAATTTAAAGTGGTGCCTTTCTGACTGGTCTTTGTCTTCACACGCAGCAGAAGAATTGTAAAAGTGCGAGGCGGCTAAGATTACAACATGCAGCAGCTCTGCCAGGCTCCATCTGTCTGCTGCGGGGCTGCGGGGGAGCAGCCAGGACTTACACACTGTATACGTCTCAGAGAAAGAACCGCTGCCCACTCCTCTGCCTACAATGATGGCACCTCGCCAGCTGATAGCAAAGGTGGAGAAATAAACCATTTCCAAAATGGTTTTCAGATGAGTTGCGGCGGCATCCGCTGCCTCCGCGGCCCCCCGCCCCCTCCTACGGGCCCAGGGGCCCCGCTCGGCTCTGCACAGACTCACCGCTCGGCTTGCTGCAGTTACACAAACAGGTCGTCTTTCCACAAAACTACATCAACAATGGAGTGGGGAGAGGGAATGGACTTACTCAGCTCAGGGATTTGGGGCCCACAGAGTGACTTGGGGTTTAGTTACAAAGCAAAACAACGGAGCTGCAGCACCCCCAATGATGCAGCCCTTTCGTGAGGGCGTGTGTGTGTTTCTTTTTGGTGTGTGTGGCCCACTGGTTAACGACCATCACATTAGCATCCAGAATATGATAGTCAGCATACGCTCAGCTTTGTTAGGAATACAAGAGAGACAAGAGAAACACTCGGAACATGTCGGCCTCCAGTCAGAAGCTGAGGAGTGATCACACGGTTCACACGTCCAGTGTTTGAATCAGCATCATGTTCTCTTTCGAAAAAAACAATCCGCTTCTGCAATCTATATTAGATCCCACATTGAAGTCGACTCCCTGCTGAATAAATCTGGAAATGTTGGTCCTGCAGAAACCGAGCACGTTGGATGGATGTCCGGCGTGCGATCTCCCGCCGGCTCCTCCAGGTGCCAGTCAAAACGCCCCCCACTGCAGACGGAGCGCTGGCAAGGGGCTTCAAAGAAAAACACACAGCGAAATGTCACCAGTCGGAGGAAAACCAGAAATAAAATAAATAATATTCCCCCTCTGATGAGCAGCTGGGATAATAAACCACAAAATGGAATTTGAGTCCTGCCTTTTTTCTGTCTCTGTCTCTGTTTATTGGTGCTGTTGGAAATCTTGGAGAGAAATGAGACGATTGAGCTTCTCGCAACAGATTTATCTGGATTGCAGTTGTGAAAATCTCCCTCAGTCCTTCACCCGTTCATTCATAACCTTTGACCCCAGTGATTCACCTTGCATTCAAACATCAAACATCTGCACACTCCACACAGCGTATCCATCAGTGTGTCCCCAGCTGTTCTCTGTGCACCCACCGCCTCTTCCTCCCAGGTGCTCCTCTTCTTATTAATATAGTTGCTGCTCTGCCGAGCTCCCGCCAGACACAATCTCTACCCACATCGGCCAAACTCGTCACCACGTCGGCCACAATCGTCAGCGACTCCGCCGTATGGACCCACAGCTGGATTTCACCACTGCAGCTCTTGTGTTCGTTGAAACCCAATCAAGTTCCTTGTTTTCCATTTTCCTCTCTGACCCGGCGGATCGTTCTCCACCGCGGGTGTCACTTGTGGGTAACGTCTGTATGATATTATGGTCGTCGGGAGCAACCCGCTCTGTGATTTGAGGCTCGCTCTATCATTTAGCAGCGGCTTCAAGAGAGGCGGCGGTGGAATATGAATATGACTGCGGTCTGTGTGTTGTTAGGTGGTCAGAATGAATTAAAGGATTCTAATTAATTACACTCTATGTGACTGAGCATTTATGCAAATGAGGACAATATCAACCTTTTCACTGTAGACACCTGAGACTGGATCCTCTTAATGGAACGCGGCCGTTGTCTGACATTAATTTCACCTCTGCTTGTTTATATGTCTGCTGTGAAAAGTGCCTGGTAGGACTTGGACACGATGTGATGCTTATGTTATGTTACATAATCTACGCAGGATCTCAGTTTACAACACGGGGAGCTGAGAAGATGGAAAACGTCTGAAACAACTAAGTTAGCATAACTTGTGTGAACTGCTCAGAACAATAATTCATATTTAAGAGTGAAAACCACACGCAGAACATTCAATCACAAAATTACTTTTTCCTGCCAACGCTCCAAAGTCAACAGGATGAAGTACAGAGAGGAGCAGATTTCTCTGAGCTCCCCGAGGTGGGCAGCGTTGGAAATATCTTCAGCTTATGCTGCATCATGGATGTTGGGAGCTCCTCCTGGGTGGCCCAACACATCTGCGGTCAGATGCGGGGGCGGGGCCTGTCTGAATGACAACAAGCTATCGTCTGCTGCCACGGGGGTGAGGAAGAAGAGCTGTGTTTTTTTTTTTCTGCCAAACCCTGTTCGGACGGACACACTCCAGACGTGGAGGGTGGCATGTTCGTGTACCTCGGAGCAGTTCGGGGAGATGAAGCGTCCAGAAGGAGCTGTCTGGGTAATGAACCGCAGGGAGGCGAGACCGCTGGCTGAAAGCAGTAAACACCAGACAATGGCTTGGAACTGCTCTACAAAACTGTTTGTTTAGGGTAATTTAGAGGAAGTGCCAGCAAGATAGGATCTTTTTACAGCTCTGGCGACGTGTGCGAGGTAGTACTGTTAGAATATGAGCAGGATCCTCTCTGAAGAAGGAGCATGCAAACCGGACAAATTGAAGACTGAGACATGTGTCTATTGTATGAAGCTTGCTGTTGTTTTCTTGAAGCATTTCCTTTACGTGACATCTGACACGCATGAATAATGCTGTTGATTACTTCCATGATGTCATTTCATTACATAACTACAATGAGTGAAACCATATTTGCTCGGTAAAGTGTGAAGAAAAATCGTCCATCCAGCGTCTGACACCGACTCCGCTCGTCCTACGAGGGTGTTGCTGACGTAGCGAAGCCGGGTACAAACACGTGATGCCACGTTCGCAGTCGTAACCCACACACTCTTACTCGCCTGGGTGCACGGAGCACACGGTGTCACTGACTGCAGCCGTGATTCAAAGTGAAGAATCCGAATGACATCACGTACATGATCTTTAGACCGACAGCAGAAACGCACCGTAGCACGTTAAAAACAATCGAATCAACCATATGCATGACAGGCATCGTGCAGAGCTCTGAAAGGTGCCAGAGAATGAAATTCCCTCTGTCTGCAGTCTCAGCCACACATGGAAAATGTGATAGTCATTATGTATTTGACAGAGTCTTGGAGCTGAGCACTGCTCCTCTCTGCTTTAACTCCCCTCTGCAAACCAGGAAGCTGTAGGTTGATCTTGGCAAACTCTCGCAGGCCATTTTTTTTCCCACTTTCATTAACATTTTGGACCGAGAAAAAAAACCACAGCAGATTTAGTTTTTTTTTTTTATTGCTGATAGTAAAAGAGGTGAAATTAAAATCCCCCAAATTCATTGTTAAAGTCAGCCTGTGTGTTCTGTGGCCGGAGGTGCTGCAGAGACTTTAGTGCTTCATGGACACGGGAGACTTGCAAACATGAAAGTGTTTGTACAAGAAAAAAAAGTGTTATTTTTGGGCTGAACACAGACACACACACGCACACGCACACGCACACACGCTGTAGGAAATACAAATGTGAGAGTCGCTGTACAAGAGAAAAAGAACAAAGAGCTGCAGCTCGCCAAACTTTAACACCGGGACACCTTTTTTTCAGGAAACGTTAAAGAAACGCAGGTGTCTTTTGGTCGCTTTCTGGTCTCTCTGCTATTCTTTTAACACTAAATCAGTGTCACAGACGCTGCTCTTTGAACCCCTGAAAGGCAGCTGAATGGAGGCCGCAGAGACGTCCTGAAACAGCTCCCCTGACATCTGCAAGTGGGTCACGTCAAGGACACCGGGGTTGTTACGGCATGTGAGGGCTGGAGGGGCGGGGGGGCACAGTGGGGTTTGCTGCTTTTCCTCACTCTAAAAAAGGTGAGTCAGAGAAGTCACTGACACTCCGATGATCACAGGCCAGATAGAAAATAGCAGCTAACTACCAGCACATGTGCTGTTCTGGCAAAAACATTGTGGATCGACGCCTGCTCTCTGCATCCAGACCCCGGGGTCATATTACTGCTGTTTTATTCAGCTTAATGAACACATGACAGAGGGAGCAGGAGGTTTACAGGATCTCTCGGAGTTATATTAAAAGTACTGTGCAGACGTTTCTGTTCAAGCTGTCCAGTGGAGGACGAAGCGGCGCTCCTGTGATCTAAATTGTGAATTAATAGCCACGAGGAGACGACTGCCTGTGATAACTTATATTCTGTGGCCCTGGAGGAGCGTCAACAAGGAGAAGAACTACTTAAGTGACATCATTCAGGTGTCGCGGCTTCAGATGAGATTTTAGAACAAGATTTTCCTGCTTTTGAATTTTCTATTTAAATGGCACTAATTATTTTGACCACAAGGGGGCAGCACAACGAACACAACTTTGACACCATAACTTCACGAACGTGCTAGCTGCTCATTCACACAGCTACTTTACATTTAAGTTGTGCAATAAATGTAACGCAACACATAAGAGCGTCTCCAAACTAATTCGGAGGACGACGTGTGTTCCCACCGCTGCCGTCACGTACAGGAAGGTTGAAATCTCAACGAAAAGAAAAAAAGTTTTGTTCATTAATCCTTCTTGGCGGCATGTCTTCACTTCCAGGTGATCCTGTGGGATTGAGGGTGAACAGGATTGAATTATAACCCGAGATAAGAGAGTGTCTGCGAGCGAGAGGAATGAAGGTCTGCGAAGGCTCATCTAATTATGTTCCTGCAGGTGTGAGTGAGAGCATATTATTTCATGTCATACAGATAGTTCTACATAAATAATGCCAGCTGGATCCTTTACCGTCACAAATCCCTCTAATACCATCTCACACACACACACTCTTACGTCTTATCTCCTCACAAAGAGCTCCTCTCATGCTCCTCCAAACACATCCATCTGCTTCCTGCTCTGCACTTGCGACCGGCTGCGTCTCCTCCACCTTCTCCCACTTCCTCTTCACTCCCTTCCCCAATCTCCTGCGAAGGAATATCCCCTCGCCCCCTCCTGCTCATGTTGCTGATTCAGCATCTTGATGTTATCTCTCCTCCCGTCTGTCCGGCGGTGTTAGATTCCCCCAACACCAGATACGAGACGATCCCTGGTCTGTTCATCATCGTTTTGTTGGCACCTCCAGACCTCAGATTTAGAAGCCTCCTCAACAAATCTCTCGGTGAACTCTCCTTTCCCTTCACAGAGAAAATAAGCCCTGACATGTGAAACCTGGATTTGGTCTCTGTGTGGTGCAGGCCGACATGGACGGCACGTTTTCAATCACAGTATCCTTCTTTGGTTCTGCCTACGTTTTTCTTTCACTCCCTTCGTTCTCTTCTCGTCGCCACATTTCGTTTCTCTTCCTCAACAAGAGTTGAATAAGGTACGTCTACTGTTCACAGCTCAATGAGAAGATGAACAAGTGGACGCTCTGGTATGTCCGAGGATGAAGTTCCTGCCAGAGCACATGTCAACGGAGAAGGTCGCTATGAAGCACTGAAACAAAACTTCACGGCACTGAAGTCCATGAAAATAAAGGACGTTAATTCGACCAACTGGAAGAACCGTGAGAGTGAACAACATCATATAAAATTCAACACAACGGCTTACTGGCTGTGAAGTCTATCAGCCGTGTAAAATATCTGACAGCAGTAGAGCTGACGCTGAATGAGCCGATTGTTCAAAAGAAAAACTCTCCCCACAGCTTATAAACAACCAAGAGGCAGAATTAGAGGAAACCACAACACAACACTGTAAAGAAAATACCATGAAACCACAGCTGAGGGTGTGTGAATGCTCCTCTGAAGCACTGCAAAGCCTCACATGACGTGCGTGGATTCAACGTGTCAAACGCTGGCGAGCGACGTTAACAAAACCATGTCTGATTGGCCAGGATGGATGAGGTGATGCGAGAGGTGTCGTTATGACGAAAGCCGAAGCGGGTTCTGAGGCGGCAGAAGAAACCCAGCGGACCGAGGCCGAGCCAGGGCGTGCTGACACAGCTGGTTCCAGGCACAGACAACCCAACACCGATCTCAGCTCCAGGAATGTTCTGGGTCTTGCTGGAGAAACCATAACAAGTGCAGGAAATAGATTGGTGCAGTCTGGGTTGCACACTGGCCGCAAACCTCCTGAGCCCGCCCTCTCAGAACCCACATGTGTGGGAACAGGAGACGCAGCTGCGGAGGGAGTACGACCCCCATCCAGACATCGGTGCGGATCCCGGGAGGACCTGCTACACGGAGAGATCTGTCTGGTATTCTGTGCCTGGCTCTGACTCGGAGCTGGAGACCAACGTGAATGTCCTCAAGACAAAATTCTCCAGAGCACAACGTGCATTAAAAACATCCAGGAATGCACAAGATGAGAGCCAGCGCAGGATGGGAGTACCTTTTAGAAAACCACCGGATTTCCCCTTCAGCCATGATACTGAAGAGGTCATTATTAGCGTTGGGGCCATAAGATTTACTGTGACCAGGAGGCAGGAGGGCACACCGTCCAGTGGTGGTGACCTGCATCAGAACCCAACACACAGACGACCAGAAGATACACCAGAAGATACACCAGAAGATACACCAGAAGATACATGAAGATACATGAAGATACACCAGAAGATACACCAGAAGATACATGAAGATACACCAGAAGATACATGAAGATACACCAGAAGATACACCAGCGCAGTTATCACACAAGCTATTACTATGAAGTAGAAGTTTTAAATATCCACATGTGATACTGATGACTTACAAGTGCCTCTTGTGACAACATGCCTATTAGAAAAACATGCTGATGGTGCAGATTGAACTGGGAGATTTGAAGCATTCCTCAGTTAACGGAGGGAGTGACACGAATCATCTCACATTTAATTATGACCACACACCGTGCGCACACTTGTTCTATAATGGAATTTGATAATGAGACTCTGATATTGAAAATAAGGGATGTTTCTGCTGCTGAACTCAAAGCCTCACTTGATACGATTTGATTAAAAGAGGATGACGACACCAGTCGCTGCTCCTCGAAGGTTCGGGGTGTTCTTCATGGTTTCAGGGTTTGATTGAGGCCGAGTGGCAACTGCTGACTGCCTGTGTCTGATTACTGCACCAGCTCCGAGGAGGCTGTCAGGGTTCAGCCAAGGCTCAGGTAGATTTCCTTTTTACTACTCTGATGGCCTTCTTATGTCAACACAAGACACACACACACACACACAGAAAAATAAATATGTTTAAACATTGAGCACTGTGGAAGCGATTCCGGCCCGGCTTCAACTTGGCCGGCGTACAGATGGGATTACCATATGAATTCACTCAGTGTGTGTGTGTGTGGTGTGTGTGTGGTGTGTGTTTGTGCATTCCTTTTTGTGCATTGTGTTTACGCATGCCTCCTGGATGATGCTTCAACTCAGACAACAAGAAACACTTAACTCGTTGACTCCTTGACAAAGCTGGACAGGAACTTTTGAAGACATCTCAGCGCTCAGATTACCCGTCATTAAAGGGCCAGTGTGCAGGATGCAGTGACATCTAGCGACGAGGTTGGAGATTACAACTCCCTCGGGGGAACCGTACGGAAGCCTGCAGGACTTAGGGTCCTACAAGTTCGCAAACTTCTCACGACGCAAAATTGCCCGCCAGCAACAGCAACCGCTTAGTCAAAATCAGAAAACTTTATCGATCAGCTTTATGCTAACATCATCCCGCGGCGCACACAGCCCGCTGATTTCCACAGCCGACTCTGGATAACAACTGCTTCCCAACTTATAAATAAGCTAATCAAAAATAATGGACAAATAACAACATCATGATGCAGATTATATTCAGTGGAGTTGAAGCTCTGTCAGGTCTGTCTGCAGAACAGAAGGGAAACAACTTGTGCATGTAAACAACACAACAAGAAACAGGAAACAAAACAGCAAAGCATGAAAACGTGAGATTCATTTTATCGGCTCCTATTTTTGATTTAAAAATGTGACGATGCTCAACGAGTCCTCAGCACTGGGGGTCAGATGAGCATCGGGAGCATCACAATCGACATCATTTTTTACAGTCGACTAAACACTCTCAGTGAGATTTATGAACAAGCATGATGGCGTCAGCTGTGATCTGTGCTGGATGGAAAAACTAAACTATGATGTAAAGACAGGAATGTAGCTGGAATATGAAAACCCCAAAAAATATCCTCCTCTGTCGAGCTGGTGGCGGCTTTATGACGTCTCCTGGGAGAACGCAACAGATTACAACAAAAAGCAGCAGAGAGGAAACAGTTATTTGTTTCCCCTTTGAGATCGGCGATTACAGCGCTAATAATGGAGGAATGAGGGTTTGTGATGGTTCGCATGAGTGCAGCTCTGTTGCACAATGAGGCCTCTGGCGTGGCGAGGCGGCCCCTCGGAGCCGGCCCCTCCAAACAGCTGCCTGGAACAACAGCACTCAAAGTTCAGCAGCTCTCCCTTCCTACTCCTCCGAATGTCAAGAGTTCATTTGAATAAAGTTGGATTGGACTCCCCTCCCCTCCCCACAGCTCTCTAATCTAATCCATGAGCTGGACTTGCACGCGCTCGCAGAGAAAGACAAACAGGATGCCGAGACTCGGGAGACACGGATGAAAGAGATTGTATTTCAACTCAGTTTGGATTCTTCTCTGCCGCTGCCGGGTCAAACCGTGTCATCCACCGCTGTCATGAACCTCGAGCGAACCGAGAACTGTGAATGACTCACGCCGCAGCAACACCCACAACACCGAGTCAGAGAGACTCCTGATCCCAGATCACTGTTGAATCAACAGAACAATGATGGAGCACGCGCCCCGTCTCCACCAAGACTGATAATGAGGTACCTGAGTGTGTGTGCAGTGTTTCCCCTTTACTGGCACGTTTTGAAATCCAAAAAGCATCAATTCACAACGTAAGAAACTGAAGAAAAGGATAGGGAACGCTGCACATCTTTCTACAGAGTGAAGCTCAACACATTTCTGACTGGCAGGGGGATTCTAAACAACCATATGCACACACCTGTA